>MINK01012378.1:0-10737 GCA_001735545.1 Phormia regina
ATATATATATATATATATATATTAACATAACTACATTTATATGTATCCTAGGAGAAGGCAGGTGCTTCAGTTTTCATTTAGATGGGAAATGAAAAAATTGCTAATGTTGTTGTAAAGTTTAATCGATCATAAATGCACAAATAAAGTCCTCTTAAAATCGAATGAGAAGCCTAAATTTGGCATGAAATTCCGAAATTTCAAAAGTAACCTACTGTTAGATGCCCTTTCCAAACTTATCACTGTAAACACCTCTGCTACAACGATCTCCTATAAATCTGTCTGTGTAAACATAGTTGCTTTGACCGCATCCAAGGCTCTTCCCAAGTATTAACACCATTGATTGTCTTAAATTTGTTCCATTGAAAAATGTCAGTTTTTAGTATCATTCCACAACCGATTAGACCTCATTTTGAACCATTTACAAAAATCAATTGAAATTATGCGCATAAGTTTTATAAAATGAAATGTAAAATTTAAAAATTCACGAAACAGCAGAGATTTTTTCCAGTATTTTTTTTAGAATTTAACCTACATTCATCCCAAAAATTGTTATTTACTTACCTAACACATTATCCAAACTCAATTAATTGCGAAAGAAATAATACAGTTATCTCTTCGGTAATTCATACCTACGATTTGAAATTACCAAATTTATTTTACTCAAACAGTGGCCTCAAAACGGAATTTATTGGAAATAATTCTGTAACTTTAGAAATGCTGGATGTGTTTGAATGAAATTTCACATGGTTCGTAGCGGGTCTGGAGGAAGGGACGAATGTATACCTTCTAAATTGGTCGTCACGGGTATGAAATTAAAAAAAATTGCCAAAATTTCATTAATGAATTCATTGAAAAAAAATATATATTTGCACACAGATAGTCCTTATAATTCTCTACGAAAAATACGCTAACATGTGTGGGATATATTTTTTACTTTTAGAGATATTTGGACCAAAACAAATTATTTACCCATTTTTGGACTTATTTTTTTAGTCCTAAAATTTCTCTAAAATGTTCTCATTTTTAGAAAGTGGTAAACTCTTTTAATTATTTCTTATATAATATCCGAGGTAACGCATTTCGGTGTTCTTCCCACATGCCCCAATATCACCTTGAAACTTGTGCTCCCCCAAAATAGTTGGAAACTACTCATGAACATGAAAAAAATGTACGGTCCAGAGGAAAATAATGGATTTTAAAGTAAAACAATTTTACCACCTTTTTGAAAAAAATTGCAAAAAATGAAAAATAATATAACTTTTTATATAAACCACAAAGGTATATGATTGCACAAAAATTGTTGAGAATTTTGTTTAGAATCTAGAGGATATTTTAGAATAAAAAACTTAAAAATATATGTCCAAAAATGGGTAAAAAATTTACTTTGGTCCAAATATCTCTATAAGTAAAAAAGATAACCCACACATGTAAGCGTATTTAAAGGAATTTATATGGAAGATATGGTCAATTGTGGCCGATCTCGATCAAATTAGGCACAAAGGAATACACATAAAATTTCATTGAAATATTGTTATAGTTTAGGCATTCGTGATCTTTAAACATCTATTTCGATATTTAAGTATATTGGAAAATATATTATCAGTGAAATTCAGTTTAAAAAGCAGCAAAATCTGTGAAAATAAAATTCATTCCTCTTGCGTATTCGTTACTATGGTAAATGTTTCGGGACCACTACTACTGGAACATGTTCCACAAATTTCCTGCTGGGTAAATATTTTCTCTATTTTAGGACAAATATGAACTCTGATGCAACTTAGGTTAGGTTATGTTGATTGGGCAGCTGTCTGAGTTACAGCGAGACAGCTCACTTGGGTCCAGATTGGTCCCGTTGTGATACCCTAGAGGAATCATGTGATGTTGTTTCACATGTCCGAGACTACGTTCGAGACGAACCATCCAGAAGCATGTATAAAGGAACTGATAAAATATTAGTTGGAAAATGTTTGTAATACAAAAATTTAGTTAAAACTACTTATCGAGGGTCTATATGCAAAACGGGTCTATAATCAAAACGGGCCACATACAGTATTTTTCAGGAGAACATAAAAATTGTTTATTTCTCGCATTTTTCAATATTTTGCAATCCGTTCTTCTACGATTTATTAATATTACGTCTACTAAACCTCACATTGAAAAAAAAAATCTTCATTATTCGCGACATTAAGGTAGATAGCCCTTCTTGTATTAATTATTATTGGACATAAAAGAAGTAAATCATAATATATTTGGGGAAAAAATTTACAATATATCATATCATACCAATCAGGAGATAAAAAGAAGCGAAATTTTGTGGTTGGATGGACCATTTTTAATCGTTTGAAATTTCAAACAACAGGAATGTTTACTAAAAGGACGAAAATGTGTTCAAAATGAAAATTATAAATTAAATTTTGAAAAAAAAACAAGGCATGCAAACAAAAATTTTCAAAAAAAATAATGTTAAACCAATTATTGCACTTTTTATTTAATTATAATTTTTTAAGTAACTTATTTTGGTATCTAAGATGTTTTGCTAATAATTACGAATTTTATTAAAATTTTTTTCATTCCTGTCTTTAAATCTAGCGTATAATGCTCCCACTTAGCTTCATAGAATGATCTATCAACCGTATGATTTATAAGTATCTAAAAAGTGCTAAAAATCTAACTTCAATATCTTTTATCTCCAGGCTGCATTGAGATAACAAATTTTTTATGAAATATATTTAGATTATAATTCAAAATGTTTAAGAAAAGTTCAAACCGCAAAGAAAATTCTCATTATTTAAACATTTCTTTGAAAATCAAACAAAAGCTTGCACATATCCCGTTTTGCCTTAAAAAATATATACTTTTTGTAGATAGCCCAAAAACAAAAAGTGAAAAACATATTGTTAGAATTAACTTTTGACTTCAAAATTAACACCATATATAAAAAATAGAAAACTGAAGAGTCAACATTCAAAAATAGTGTTTTAGGGCCTATAAACTGGAACAAATACCATATTTTATTTAAATACGTTGACATTTAAGAAATGTTTTCTGAAACAAATATAATAAATATTCAGACCTTCTTTCCACGGAATTATATCATTGTGAGATGGTATTTAATAGATCAATTAATGTATACGAAAGAATAATTGTATCGGTTTTTATTTTTCGGACACCTCAGATGATAATTAATTTTCCAAAATAAGTACAAATTTCAAAAGTCATATAAGAAAATTATTCTTTGATAAAAGAAACATGTGACTTAATTTACTGTTTCGAACAAACTTTGATAATAATTAACAACAATTATTTTTAAATCGTTTATGATTATCATATATGGAAACAGGAATAGAAATAGTTATTACAGCCGACAAAATTCATTGGCAATAATTGAAATAATTGGCCAATTATAAATATTATATAAATATATACAATATTTAAATAGCCTTCGTCCTTGAAACAAAATAATAATTCGCACTAAATAGCATCAACATTTTTTTTAACGTCCAACCTGAACGTCTCAGTTGGGACAAAAGGAGCTCTATGCAGGGAAAGGTGATATCAATATTTTAACAATCAGTATTTATTTTTATATTTATTATTAGGTAAATAAATTTATTTTACATTTTTTTTTTGCAAAATGGTAATGTCCGTCCGTCTGTCTATACATTGTAGTAAAATTAGTTTATAATGGCCGCATAATTCAAAGAAAGGTGATATTTTAATAATCACCACTTGTTTTGTTTCTTATAATTATTTTAAAAATACTCAGATTTTTGGATTAATTGGGCAGAAAATGGCCGTTTAATTCAAGAAAAGGTAATATAAATATTTTAATAATCACAACTTGTTTCGCTTCATACAATTGCACTATTAGAACCCTGCGATTTTTTGGGCTGAATGGTAATCCGCCCGTCTGTCTATACATTGTAGTAAAATGGAACTAAAATAGAATGGTTATGTCCGTCCGTCCGACTGTCTATACATTAAGGTTAAATGCTGTCTGCATTACATAACTGATTACTTTTAATCTGATATGTAATCAATTAATTGAGATCAGATTTTTGGAAATGTTGCTTTTTATCAATCTTTTTAATTAAATTATAAAAATTATATATTTTAAGAGTAAGTAAAATTCATTAATTACTTGTTTTTCGACATCGAAGAAAATTTCATTCCGACCATTCAGTATAAAATCATAATCTTTAATTTTAATATTTCTGTCCAATAAATAAATTTAAAAAATATATTATCTTTTTATTTTTCCATATTTCAGTACTTAATGTAACTAGTTACTATTCATTTTCTTAATAATGACTTCTGCAATACTTTGGAATTCATGAGTTATTAAATAGCTTCAAAGTAATTAGTATAGGTAATGGCATCTAAGTAATGACTTTCATCGTGCGCCTCACATTGTTTATATGAACCTTTTATTGTGATGTAGGTAGGATGATCGATTAATAGACTTTTTTTAAAAACCATTTTTGGAGTAGTTCGAAAAGTTGGTATTTTGAAAATCCCGGTTTCACTTTTTAATATTTCTATCAAAAACTTCAATTCTCAAAAAAATCGATACATCTTACAATATTCAAGTTAATTCTTTTTGAAGAATAATTTCTAAAATAATTATATTTCATAAATCACAAATTAAATTAACTTTTATTTAGTATAAACAGGAACCATGAGTTAATGTGGAAAAGTTAAATTTTGTTGAAATGAGTTGGGGGGGGGGGGGGGGGGGGGGGGGTGTAACTTTTTTTAAATTGGATGTAAAGTAGTAAAAGTGTTACAGTAAATTAAACAAATTTCATTCAGAATAATTATCATTACTATTTGTTTTCTAAACTTTACAGATTTACTTTCAATGTATCTCTAAAACATAAGAAATCTGATTATTTTACATGTTTTTTGAAATAAAGAGCTATTTTCGATATTTGTAATATGAACATTTAAAATAAACCGACAGTACATTGATGAAAAGAAAAAGATTTTAAATCTGATTGGAAACCCAAGTCGCTTAACCCAGGTGTAGGCTGTAAATAATTAGTTATCGGAATGAACTCCATGATTAAGTATTTCCAAGTTAATTGAGAGATTTCATAAACAAAAAAAAAAGTTTTTGTTTTTATCTGTTTTATATAAAAATTAAATGGGATTCTAATTAATATACTTTAAAAAAAAGGAATTTAAATTTTGTATTCTTTGAATCAGTCCAGGTGTTGCAAAACGGACTATTAACTAAATATACAAACACTTTAGTGGTGGTTATTAAAAAAAAGAATAACAGAACTTTATATATCAGTTACTGTAGCCATAATCGATCTAACAAAATTGTTTGTTGCAACAATTAATAGCTGGGCAACCATGCTTGCTTAGGCAACTATGATGATAGTCTATACAAGTAGCAACAGAGTCAAAGTATAAGTGTGCCCTCAGCGTACACTATACATACATATATACATACATACTTTCAATCAATGATTCTTTATTCAAATTGGTGGCCAATAGTGATTGGTACTTTGCCATCCAAAAATATTCTCGCGTTTGCCTCGTGACCGAGTGAGGCAAAAATGCTAGAAACTTCAGGAAAACAAAAACTACTTAAATAACATAATGTAGCATTTATAATATTTTCTTCTTCTTCAACACACGCACAAAATCCATACAGTCTACCATTCAGCAAGCCATCTAGAAAATCAGCCAAATAGTCAGTCAATTATTATATGTTCGCTATTCATTACATAAAGGGAAATACGGGTACTACAATAAAATTGATGTTTGTAAGATTGTAGCTGATAGTTTTCAGTAGTTATATTTGATAACAATCGCGCCTTCATGATCGTAATTACATGTCTCAGTTAAGAGAGGAGTACAAAACAATTTAAGCCAGCATGATTCACTATCCACTATTATATCCAGGCGGACTAAAAGGTGTTAGTCGGCCTCGTGCCGAAAGCAAGCTAGAGGAAAAGAAAAGCTTATACAAATTACCAATTTATTGGCACTTGTATTGCTGGACGAGATGAATAAAAACAAAACAATTTTATAATACACTTAAAAAAAAAAACAGTAGAAAACAAAAAATAAACATCGATATGAAAGATTTGTAGTAAATACATGGGAAAAAATATTTTTTTTTCAAGTTTTATTTTTAATTCATAATTAGAATACCTTTAAGATTATATTCGTGAGATTATTTTTGCAATCTTTTAAAATATATGAAAAAAATGAGTTACCTGATGAATTATTTCAAAATTCTAAGGTATTGGCCAACAATTTGTAATTATAGTGTTGCACTAAGATTGGCGTATTTTGATCCTGCAATTGTTATCTTTATAGTAAAGTAATATCAGAAATTCTTCTGATCATTTTTATTGGGAATACCTTAATTAACAGAATATAAAATTTCAGTCCAATATCTTCCAAACTGGAATTTTGTCGTTCTAAAAATACCAAATGTGACACAAATGAACATCGGCTGGTTGGGATTACATAAAATTTCACACAGGTATAGCAGAAATGTGTACAATTTTGTATGTATGCGCTACCATGTACAAAAAGTTTTCACCTTGAAATTTGGTTTTACTACAAAGAAGAGTTAAGTCAACATTGTTTTTTTTTTAGAAAAGTTCACCACTTCTGGACTGTAATTTAAAATAAACTGAATAAATTCAAATTAGAAATATATTCGCATTATTTTGCACAACAAACAAAATAATGCATTTTGATAAATATACCTCCATATTTTTAATTTTAGATAAGGATAATTTTAGAAATTTTGAAACTATTTTCATTTTACTTAATCACAGAATCTTAAAAGATTCACATTAAACTGCATCAAAATTTATATATATATTTTACATTTTTATGTAAAAGTTTTGTTTAGTTTGATGATCAGTTGAAAAAATGGATTTTATACATAAAAATTGCATAAAAAATGTGGTTTTATCGAAATCCATAGAACACAAATCGAAGATGCGGCTTATTCTTATTTTTTTTAATTATATTACATGGAAATAGTGGAAGATGTTCTCATGTCTATATACATATTTAATTTTATATGATTTTTAATTATCTTAAAAATATGAAATCTATAAATATTAAAAATGTGTTGAACTAGAAATATTTTTCAATGGCTAATTATTATTAGTTTATTCAATTAATTATCTATAACTTCAATTATTTTCCAAACAATATTTTTTCTGCGTGTACTAATTTTTCTTTTAAATCAGAATGATATCTTTTAGATTAGGGGTTCTCACAAGAAATTGCTTCGCGACTCCCTTTTGGCATTGCGACACACTAAATATTTTAAAAATAAGATAAAATGTTATGTAAAGGAAAAATTCTTAATTAAAAATTAACATTAAAATGAAAATTTAATATAGGAGTAACAGAGGTGTGTACAATTATAAGTTTGGAAAGCGCACCCACCAACCACTCAGTAACGGTGCAACGAGGGCTTAAAGTAGGTCACTTTTAAAAAATGAAATTCTGAATTACAGGTGTATATTCTTGTTTTCGAATTATTTGTTTTTTTTTTTTTTAATTTTAAGTACCGCAATTTTTCAGTACAGATATTTTGCAAATTTTATCTACAAAAAATTAAAGAACAAAATTATCTATTGAATAAATAAAATTGGAGTATGATCTCTCTAGGTTTTTTTGATAAAAAAAACTATTTTTTCCTGAATTAATTTTTTTTGTGTCCCCTGGACACCCAACATATTGACCGGCTGATCTTAGAAAAATTCCTGATCTCATAAATTTTCACATATTTAAAAATATAAACCGAAATTCTATAACTACGGAAATTTCATACGAATTAACTTCTGACCATTCTCCGATAATAGTAATATTAAACATTAAAATATAGAAAATACATCAGTAGTCATATCCACACAAATCAATATTTTCAGTGCTAGGAAGATATAAACAAATATACGGCATTAATTAATTTAGCTATGGACCATTCAAAATGAAGACACCTCAGACTTCACTAAATATTGTTATAATTATTATTTATAATTTTAAATGTGATCTTAAAATTAAGAGCTTTTCCCAAAAATTTGGAAAACTTCTCAAATAAAAATGATTCTAAAGCCAGAAAAGAATTCCACTATTCCTACAATCTTGTTTGTCAATGTTATTCAAGAAAGTATTTTAAAGTATTCTTTGACCTAGCTTGTAATAAAATTACTCTTCTGACTTACCACCTGGTGACACGGCAATACTGAGTTCTCACACATCTAGACAACTTGATATTTACCTCCGACGTGTGGAGACTGGCGTATACGAGTAAATAAATTGAAAAGTATCCACTCTCAGAAGAGGAAATTTTCCTCCTGTTAATCTTAAAATAATTATACCCCAGTGACAAAAATGGGGTAGCCATAAATAAAACAATTGACTTCATATGAAGTTAAAAGCTCCTATTATTCACAGTGTTAATAAACACCCAATCAAAAGTGAGCCTTAACAATAAAGCTCTCCTAGTATGAAGCCGAATTAAAAGCAATTTAAGCATATGGTATCCAATTATGAGGTACAGCCAGTAAAACGAATATCGATATTATACAGAGCGCCCAACCAAATATCCTTAGAACACTGATGGGTGCACCATGGTATATAAAAAATGAGAGATTTAGATGTTCCATTTGTAAATGACGAGTATAAACAACGCAGTGAAGTATACATTATAAAATTGCAGGCTCACCCAAATCCGTTCGCAATACTTCTTTCTGATGTTCGATAGGATTCAAGGCTACGTAGAGTCGATTTTCCAACCCGATGTTAAGAGGACGTATAATTCACTTGGGCATGATCTCGTTTAGTTTTAAGATTTTCATATATATTGCGAGTCCTTAAAAAAACTAAATTCAATATATAAATAAATAAAACGTAAAAAGAATCTAAAATAAATACAGCGACTTTTTCAGAAATAAACATTATCTTCTCCACAGATTTTACGCTTTAAAATAATGAAACAACTACAGTACACTCGGGAAAACGTGTACACTCAAAAGCGTGGACGACTTCGAAATGTGAACAATTTTTTTATACAGACTATTCTAAAACCTCAATAAGATATGAATGCTCAAAAACGTGAACAATTTTTTTTTTAATTGTTGATGTTTAAAAATTTGGAATCCCCGAATAAGAACAATTCTATGAGCATATAGTACCTGTTTTTGTTCATTAATACAAAAAAGTTTTATATTAATGTTTACCAATCGAAAACGTGAACAGTCCCTAAAACATGAATGTTGGTAAAAATTAATTCACGTTTCCGTGAGTATTTTAAAATATTTTATAGAAACAGATAGTCTTCATTCTCAATTTTTTAACAAATTTGGTAAATTGTAAATATATACCACTAGGTCTGAAATAGAGTTCTTTTGGGTTTGGTAACCGAATTTTCTAAATGTTGGAATTAAATTTTAGAACTGAACTTGAAAGTTATAAATGAATTTCGATTAAGCTACATAAAAGTTTTGTATTTTTTTTAGAAAATCGAAACCGGGGTTTCATTAATTAATGTGCTGTCGAATATACCGGTTAAGGCTGTCGAATATACCGGTTAAGGCTAAAAACTGGATTTAAAAACAGCATTTTATTTTAGAAAACATGTACTAAATTGTTATGTTTGAATCGAAACTTAGGAACATTCGTAATTTTAGGTAATTTTCTTGTTTATGCTAAGAAACCTTTAGTAATATTTTTTTGAATAGTATTTTTTCTACAATTTAGTAGTTATTTGTAATAATTATTATATCCTACAACAACGTAGGTGGTTGGAGTATTATGTGTTTGTAAAATACACCGTTCGTATCAGAATCACTTTCTAATTTAAACAATATAAAACGACAATATGTTTGGAAGGCAATTATTGTGAATTAAATAGCTAGAGTAAAAAGTCCCACTTTGTTTTGTTTTAAAAAATATGTAATATATGTTTTAAAAAACATATAAACATAGTTTTAAGAGAAGTATTTCAAAAGAAATGAAGAAGTAGTATAAAAGATGGCAACTTTTTCAACTCTTTTGCGGTTATAATTTTGATAACTATTTCCAAAATATAACTTTCTCCTGCTGTAATGAGACAACAATTTTTATACCCACCATGAAAAGATACCCCCCATCTTTTTTTTATCCCCAAAATGTATATTACTTTCTGTTCCCTGGTTAGATTCTGAATCGATCTAGCTATGACCTTCCGTCTGCTCATCTGTTGAAAACAGGATAAGGCTCGAACGGTACAACACAGGTGGATGAAATTTGGTAATGATGCAAAATCGAAATAAATAAAAAAGTTATGTGAAAAATAAACTAAAACCTAAAACTAAAACCACCTCCCATATAAGGTAAAACGTAAGCGAAATTTTGTACAAATAGTTAAATGACCAATATAAACGCGGAAATAAAAAATGGTTGTGATCCGCCCCTTTATCGTAAAATCGGTAAAATTGATGGTGGGTATATATAGGAATATAACATATTTGCTTCTTTTTTGTAAAAAAAGTTAAATTTTTAATTACATATATGAGGTGCAAATGTAAAGAAAATATTAATAAACTTGAAATCAATATTAAATTAATTTATTATAAAATTCATTGTTTATTTTTTGTTTTATAAGAATACTATTTATACCCTACACCACCAAAGGTGCAAATATTGTAACGCAGAGAAAAAATTTTCCTACACCCACCTTAAAGTATACCGTTCGACTCAGAATCACTTTTT
>MINK01012383.1:6812-16979 GCA_001735545.1 Phormia regina
ATAATTAAAAATCATTTACACAACACAACATGTCATAAACAACATAAACTAAAATACTCCCTAGAAAATAAATTTTATCTTGTATTTTATTTAATATAAAAATCTTAAGAATTCTAAAATTTGTGTTAAAATATATTAATAAATTTTCCTTTTGTTTTCCCTTTCTTTTTCTATTACAGATTTGAAATTGGACAAACGATACAGTTGATATAAATCACAACAAAGTAAAACATCTGAAAGATACAACAGAACTACAAACTGACACCTTTAAAAGATTTAAAATAAGAATAAGAAAATGTGGGCTAATAAATTTATCAGCGCCTAGAGATGAAAACTCTATTTTATGCTCCTGAGTATTCATAGAAAAATGATGAAGATTGATGAAGATATTATGCTAAAAATGACACAAAACCTAATTAAAACACATAAATAAATATCACATTATAAAAGATCTTTTAAGAGAAAATAAAAATAGAAACATTTCCGTTAGATATAGAAGAAAGTCTCATATATATTCGTATTTACCTTTAAAGTGTAACATAAAGGTGATCATTATCTTGTAATAATATCATCACCCGCCCAAAGTATCATTTGTATCATTATAATCACAAAACATTCATTCTTTACTGTTTGACACATCAATCATCACTGGAAGAGTTTGAGGCAGAAGATCGTTTGTAGAGAAAACTAAAGAACATAAAATAAGGCGGCAAATGAGACACAAACATTTATGGATTTTAATGATTTTAACATCAAACATTTAAAATAGAAATTTGAATATAAAAAGAAAATAGAAAATCTATCTATATGCATACATACATACATACACACAAATTGTATTTGCAAGTATTTTTAGATTTGTTTTATACCCCAAAAGAAACACATGTTGCTACAGATCATTAGACTATCAAATCATATAGTAGCAGCATCAACAGCATTAACAACAACTGCAACAATAGGGATCTTTTGCTAGAATCTAAGTTCTTTTTTAAGCAGAATAGCAAAAGAGGCGCATCATTTGAGTTTCTCCTTGTGACCAGTGCATTACAGATTTTGGGTAGATCTTTAATATTTCTATTTTTTATTTCTTGTTTTTAAGTGGATTTCCGGTACACAACATAACACAACCACAATACGACAATAACAAAAACAACAACAGCAATCCAAAAAAACAAAGTAATAGAAACAAAATTATATTATTTTTTTATTTTGAGGATCATTTAAAGAAAAGTGAAACTTAAAGCAACATACTTGCAACACATGTGTCATAAATGAAAACACCATCAACAATAACAACAACAGCAACAAAAAATACCATAATGTCAATAAAAGAGGCACATTCAAAAAACCCTTAAACAAACCCACATAATTTTTACTCAATACAAATTGAGACACATAAACATTCAAACGCAGAGAGCACAAGGAATAAAAATTCAGAGAGATAGAGAGAGAAAGAAAATATCACTGAGTGAGTGAATTTTGTTTTGAAAAAAGGCCTGTTACTAGTGACATCAACAATTGTTGCATTCATTTTATAAACAAACATCATGGTGTTAAGATCACAAAATTCTAGACATAAAAATCCTTTAGGATTTCTTAATTACTTTTTAATATTGGCCGTCGTGTTAATCATCATTACAATCACCTTAACGACTCCGGTATCAGCTATGGCCAGACGTTTTCCTCCCTCTGAAACAAATGATTATGATTACGGTTTAAGTTCCCAACTAGAAATAAGAAAACGTAGTGGTGGCAGCACAAATGCCAGTCTATCACCAGATCAATTCGATGACAACGACAACGATCGTAATGATGAGGACGATGAAGAGGAGGATCACCTACCAGAGCAACAACAGCCGTTATCTGATAAATTGCCCAAATTTAAAAATCCCAAAAATTTACGTAACATCTATTCCAAACCTTCGGGAAGTTTTATACAGTTAAGCTGTCCAGCCATAGGTAAACCTGAACCCACCATAACTTGGCTAGTAAATGGCACTAAACTTTCACGTATTGTGGGTAAAATAAAAAAGACAAAATGGGCTATACTCATGGAGGATTTGGTACCCACCGACTCTGGAATATATACCTGTAAAGTTTGTAATCCCTATGGCTGCATAAAACACAACACGACTCTACACATTAGTGATCGTGTCAATCACAAACCCATAAGTCTCATAGCACCAGCCAATCTAACGTTATTCATCAATGAAAGTGGCTCAATGGAGTGTAAATTTTTATCTGATCTTTTTAGCTCAAAAAGTTGGACTTTTACTCCTTGTAATGCCACACATGGCTGTTCCCCGAATAGCACAGTGCTGCAAGATGTACAGGATGTTTTAAAATTTGAAAATGTTACCAAAGAGCAGGAGGGGGTTTACACTTGCATGGAAATAAATGGTTTGGGTAAATCTTTTAAAAGTGCTTATCTACGTGTAAAAGATCCCAGTGAAACTAAGGTTACCAAAGTTATAAGATCACAGACCTTATGGGAAGTGGTAGTAGCTACTGTTATTATATTAATGCTCTTACTGTTGGCCATATTCATCTATTACGTGTGGCGTAAAATGAAACATGAAAAGCTGCTAAAGCAACGCATTGAAACTGTGCACCAATGGACTAAAAAGGTTATTGTCTACAAACCTGCTAGTGGTGATTCTTCAGGTTCCATGGATGCCATGATTATGCCGGTGGTTAAAATTGAAAAACAACGTACTACAGTTTTGCAAAGTTCCAATTCGGAACCAGTACCCTTTAATGAATATGAATTTCCTTTGGATTCTCATTGGGAAATACCACGTAACCAGCTTATCCTGGGAGCCACTTTGGGAGAAGGAGCCTTTGGTCGGGTGGTAATGGCCGAGGTAAATAATTCTATAGTGGCAGTCAAAATGGTCAAAGAAGGTCATACCGACGATGATATTGCCAGTTTGGTACGTGAAATGGAGGTTATGAAAATCATAGGTAAACATATCAATATTATCAATCTTTTGGGATGTTGCTCCCAAAATGGTCCCCTCTATGTTATAGTAGAATTTGCTCCTCATGGCAACCTCAAAGACTTTTTAAATAAAAACCGACCCGGCAAGGAATATGATAAAGATGGCAATCTAACCTCTCCCGAACATCATCTCACGGAAAAACATTTAATCTCTTTTGCCTTTCAAATAGCCAGAGGCATGGAATACTTAGCTTCAAGACGTTGTATACATCGTGATTTAGCTGCTCGTAATGTTCTAGTATCCGATGATTATGTCATGAAAATAGCCGATTTTGGTTTGGCTCGTGATATACAAGATACCGATTACTATCGCAAAAATACCAATGGTCGTTTACCCATCAAATGGATGGCTCCCGAATCACTACAAGAAAAATTCTATGATTCACAAAGTGATGTCTGGTCCTATGGTATATTATTATGGGAAATAATGACATTTGGTGCCCAACCCTATCCCACCATTATGTCAGCCGAAGAACTATACAGTTATCTAATGTCGGGCCAACGTATGGAAAAACCTGCCAAATGTTCTCTCAACATTTATATGTTAATGCGACAATGTTGGCATTTCGATGGTACTGCTAGGCCCACATTTACCGAAATTGTAGAAAATTTAGATAAACTTTTACTAACAAATGAAGATTATTTAGATGTGGCAGTGGCGAATTTAGAAACGCCGCCCTCCTCCAGTGATGAAGAAGATTCAGATGAGGAATCTTTACGTTATCATTATAAGTGACGACAATAATATGGTAGGTTTTTTTTTTAAATATTTATATAGTAAAATTTAAGAATGTATTTTATTTTATATTTTAAATTATGGTTGTTTATATTATAACGTTAACTCTTGAGCAGAGTAAATTATGTAAATAGTAAAGATTTGTTAATTTATTACAATTTTAATATTAACTTATATTAAGTAGTATTAAGCCATAAAAGAAATCTTATCATAATTATTAAATATATTACTATAAGCAAACAAATATTTATGAGAATTATATATATGCGATATTATAAGTAAAAAAAAAAAAGAAATTATTGTATTATTTCAACTTAAAATTGTTTTTTATTATAATATTTTTATTATTCTTGAACCACTGTAAATATGTATGTATTTTATTTTATATTATTTTTAATAATATTATTATATTTATAATTAATTTCTCTCCCAAAAATAAAAAAAGTTTTATGTAGTTATACTTTTCGTAAATCAGCTAAATAATCCAAAGATTTATATATTTTTAAGTCATTACTTTTTATTATGATTTTTTCTTTTAAATAAACCCAAAAGTCTGTACCATATTTTTCCAAAGATTTAGTACCAAAAAAATATGATAACAAAACAAAAAATAATAATTAATGTAATTATACTCATAACTATAATGTATGTATATAAATTATTTTTTTAAACTTTAAGTGAAATTTTTTTATAAATATTTAAATAAAATAAATTATAATATTATATTTTATATATTAAATATAAATAATGAACTATTGATTTAACTATTGATTTACAATTTAATAAGGGTATTCACAGTTATGGCATTAAAATATAGAGTAATTTCAAATCATAACGGACAAAAAATTGTTTTTTTCAATATCACCGATTTCAATGAAATTCTCTGCAGATATTATATATTACAAATGTTACTCAAACCATTTTTTCATTTTTCTGAGTAAAAAATTCTCCCTGTTGAAAATGATGAAGTTTCAAAAATCAAAATTTGGTTGAATTTTTCTCAAAAGTAATCACACTTTATTGCTCATAACTTCTAAAATATGTATTGTACAGTACTTACTTTTTCATTTCATTTAATAGAAAAAACACATTGACCCTAAAAGAACCAGTAAAACAATTATATATTTCGAAAGGTCAAAGGTCAAAATTGGTTATTTAAAGATTAAAGCTTAATATCTCAAAAAATGGCATTTACCGATATAATGGTTTTATTTTTTTATCTCTAAGTTTGACCTTTGAACCTTTGATGTAAAGAACTAAATTATGAAGTTAATAACTTTGTTTTCAATATGCAACATTAGTTGAAGATCTACCATGTATATTTAAGGAGTTATTAGAAGTTAAATAGGTATTTATTTGTAAAGTTTTAAATTTTATGGTTCGGAAACAAGCCTTGTAATGAGTTTCATTGAAATCGGAGATAGCACATCCTATTGCTGTCCGTTTTGGCATGGAATAACTCTATTGAGGTTTAGAAATTTTAAAAACTATATGTTCTAAATAGATCGATTTTCAACTTACAAATGATTTAAAAAAATAATAAAAAATATCACTTTTCATAAGAAATTCAGCATAAACTAATTTCTGAATTATGTTTAAATATTCAATAAGAAATTGTTTAATAATAATTGTCAAAACTAAATCTAATATAGAGTGATTCTACTTTGACAACTCCGATGTCTATGAAATTCACTAAAAATTAAATTAGAAATGTTTCTCAAATTATTATTTTTTTAACTCGTGTCCCTTTCCGATTAAAAAAATATGAGAAATATGAAAAATGAAAAAAAGGGTGTATTTATATTCTTGTCAAGCTTTTAAAAAAATAGCTGGTTTTAATTTCATATTAAAGACAAAGATATAACCCTTATAATAATATTTATTTTTTATATCAAAAGTTCAAAGGTCAAAGACAGACATATTAAAATTAAATCATTATATCTCTGAAAACGGTATTTTTAAATTCTGGAAAAAATATTTACTTATTATATATTCATAGATACGTAAAATTTAAATTTGGAGTCTCATTCAGAAGTTATGGACTTATAACCTCTGAATTAAAAAAAGATATTGAAGATATTGCCTACAAAATAATGTATACGTTAGTTAGAATCAAAAGTTCAAAGATCAAAATTAGTCTTATCGAAGTTAAACCCTTATATCTCTAAAAACGATATTTTTAAAATTCTTAAAAAATTATATAATGTTAACACAACTCTTGCCCATAACCAATCAAGATTTCATATTGAACACTTATTTTGCTTAGTAGTTATGTAAAAAAACAATAACTTGGTTAACCCTTCGTCATACAGATGTTTCTATTGTCACATTGGTAACGAATATGGTCAGACTTTTTATAACTAGTCCGACCAGATCATAGTAGGTACGAATGTGACATGTACAACAATTGATCCTTATAATTTTTAAACGTTATATTTTTGGACCGAAAAGTCTTCAGTCCGAAAGTTTGCAATTTTAACAACATTAGCAATAGGTAATAACTGTAGCGTGAGTCACATTAAAGATGTAGACCTTCACACCAGAATGTTCATATTTTGAAAAGTAATGGACAAAATGATACTTTCCCTTATGGCCTTCTTCAAGATGAAAATAATTCGAACAATATTTTTGAAGGGTTTGATGGGAATAAATTACACCTTTTTTATTCCATGTGGCCATTAGTTAGACCTAGGATTTTAAAACTCTGATGTATTTAAAATACCGGATTTATTAGAGTAATATTTTTAACCCAATATATGATTTTTTGATGTTCTCTTTGGACTTTTTCAAAATTATCATTATAGGGACTCGTACCTTATATACCTTTTAGTGTGTCGTTAACATATTTTAGTGTATCTCTAGAGGGTTACAGTCTTAACTAAAGTCATATATATAACTTCTTTCCGAAGCCATAAATTTTAAAGTGAATTTGGCACACATTGTGATATTCGACACTGAATTTGATGTGCATATCCAGGCCTTGGTATTTTAAAACATATAGGTTAAAGTCAAATTTTGTTTATAAACTAAGTCATATAAGAGAGGATCTGGGTATAGTAATATGGTTTGTTTTGAGCTTGCTAGATTCTAAATTCATCTCTTGAATATACCTTTCAGGAAAGTGTAAAATTATTATATGCTCTTGAAAAAAGTTTTTTTTTAAGAAAAAAGTGAAGATACTTTCTTTAAAAAAATCACAATTCTAGCCGTTTTCATATTTTTGGACCCAAAAGAGATATCATTATTAAGTTTTCTTTATTGAACTTTCGTCCTTTAACGAACTGGTTAAACATTTTAGAGAATGGGCCAAAACATTGGAAAAAACTGAACCAAGAAATAACTTTATAATATAAGAGATACATAACAAATGCAAGAACATTTTTTATAATTCCCAATAGAGAGCCTTAAGAGTCAACGATAATCACGAATATCCAACGCAAGGTACTTCATCGTTAATTTGAGAAATTCAAACAACATATTACAAAGAAATGATAATTTAAGTTCAATTACAGTTCAAGATTTCAAAATTTTTATTCAATTTAACATATAAAATTTTTACATGTGTCACAACAATTATTTTTTATGAAAATAATTCCATTTTACCTAAAATAAAACTTTATTGGCCATAGTGAACCTAACAGTCATCTCACACATATAAAATCGATATATACATAAAACGTATTCAATTCGTATTTAATTTTTCTCCTGGACGTATAGTTTCTCCTTAAAAAGCCTTAACCTTTTTTGAAAAAAAGTTATAAAATATTTACGCATATTTTATGAACACAAGATTTGACACCCATATTGATAAAATTTATAAAAATATATATAGATATCAAATGAAAGCTAAGAATTCCTACGATATAACATATTTATTATTAAAATATTGCAGAGTAAAAACTTAATAACATATCCTTTTGAAAATGTAATTTTTTTAATATTTATTTCTAAATATATATCAAATGAAAGCAATAAAATTATAATTTATTAATTAGATAATGTTGTCTTTTTGAAAACTTTACCCTTTTCTATTATATTTACTATTAAAAAAAATTTCTTAACACTTTGCCCTGCAACATTTACGTAAAAGTTTTTATTATAAAGCATGGATTCTTAGCTTTCATTTGATAGCCATATTATGTTGATATAGTTTTGAAGCATATTTTATATTTTATTTTAAAATGGTGTAATTTTCTAAACATTGAAGCCCTTTTGAGAGAAAATTTGACATCACTTTATTAAAGTATGCAACATAACTGTGAATATCCTTAATAATATTTTGATTTATATACAAAACCCTATCATCACATATAATACTAAAATATATATCTGTTTACTTTTGAATAAAATACTTTAAATTGAGTTATAGCAATTTTTCAATTTGTTAATAAAATAAAAAAAAATGATGCATCATTTCTAAACACTGTGCAAAATTCAACTTTCATATTTTTTGACAAAAGTACATAGATATATAAATACTATTATGTAATATATATAATTAATTAAATTAATTACCTTGCTAAGCATTTAAACGAATTTATTTATAATTAATTTTTAATTTACAAAAACAAAAATGTAATATTTAATAAAATACCTTTGGAATACAAAACATATCAAGTGTAGGAATTAAAAAAATAAAGTAAATTATTTATTTTTAATTATATTTATTAAAATTTATATTAATTAATTCTAGTTTTTAAGCTAATTTTTACACAAACTAAGAAAATGCTATAAGTATTATTAAACACATACAATCATTATGTTTAATTTTATTATATAAATAAATAATTGTCTTAAGTGCCTTAAAAAAAGAATAAAACTAAAATAATTACAAAAATATTATTCAACGAATTTTTAATGAAATTTAAATAAATATTTATGAAATTTGAAATAAAGTTTTTTTTATTTTATTTAAAAAAGTAATAAAAATACCTTTGCTGAATGCTTAAGAAACATATTTAAACGTAAGTGTAAATTAATTTGTATATCAATCACGTCTAAATGGTTGCACCGTTGTTTTTGAGAGTTCCAATGATAAACGGTGATGGATTATGTTAGAACTTGATCGGATGCCGCATCATTATTTAACACCCACTTTTTTTAGACTCTCAAACGGCTGACGCAACACGCAGAGCATGATAACTACAACCATTCAATGCGCATATTGCAGTTTTTCATTGATTGCTTATGTTTCTGTTGGCTAATTTAATTATTACCTACACGCAGAGAAAAAACATGGTTACAATATGATCACCACAACTATTCAGTGATTACATAATAAATTTTATATAATAAGTTCACTGAATCATAATATGTACTTAAATATTTTTATATGAAATCATATAAATGAAAAGTCCAAACATTAAGTTAATTTTTCAATTAATAAGTTAATTCTACAACCATTCATCCAATTTTTTGTATTTAATTTAACAACTTTTGATTACATATTCTTGTGTATCAGTCCAGTAATTTCTTAGTATTTTAATTCTCATTTAGTTCATATATGAACAAATTGATAAGGTTTGCTTTTATATAGTAAGATGAATGTACCACATATCGTGGTACATACAAGTATATAGAAACATGAGATCATATATTTAACAAAATATAATATATTTATATATTTATATTATGATAACATGGGATTATATGATATGATAAAATGGGATTATAAATATGATAACTTGAGTTCATATATATATCATAAAATTAGTTTATATAAGTGATAACATAAGATCATTAAATGATAAAAAACATGGTGGAATTTTGAACAAAAGGTTATAAACTTTAGTAAGAATCTTAAGTAAGGTTAAAAAATTTACTAATAAATTATAATAAATGGATACTAATAATGATTACGTACAAATATACTTATTGTAACCTGGANNTATGTTGCTCTTATGGTTTATGGTCACCTGAACCATATTTTTTATCTGCTTGCACAAACAAAATTTTGATATGGTTGACTGCAATTATAATATATTTTTATATTTGAAAAATCAATACATTTAGTCAATTCTACAACAAATTTGTGAATGGTTGTAAACATTCAGTTAATTTTAAAAATTTGGTTAGTTCTACAACCATTAAGAAAATATTGTTATTTGCTTTTTAATAACTATTGAACACATATTTTTGTATATCAGTCCAGTAGTTTGTTAAAATATTAATTCTGATTTAGTTTAGACATGAACAAATATAATTTGACAATGTTTGTTCATATTCAGTATAATGCATGTACTACATATTGCAGTACACGCAGAGAAAAAAAACATGGTTAGAGCAGGATCATCACAACTATTCAATGATTATATAGCAAGTTTTCATTGATTTAACTAATTTTATTTAATTTAATTCTCCAATCATTAAAACAATATTTTTAGTCCAGTAATTTGTTAGTATATTAATTCTCATTTAGTTCAGATATGAA
>MINK01012397.1:0-11418 GCA_001735545.1 Phormia regina
TATATATATATATATATATATATATATATATATATATATACAATTGGTGCAGATAAAAGCAGAGGCTAGTGGACGCATGTTCGTGCCACTAGCGAACAAAAACATAAAAAACCGCGCAGTGTTAAATATACATATATAGATATATACGTATGTATGTCAATAAATAAAATTTTCAAATTTTGGGGGATGTTCTACACATTAAAATTCTACATACATTTTGATATTCGCCTATCAACTCATGTTCATGTGGCTTTACGCGCCGTCCACACACACTTTTTTTATGTTCGAGCAACGAACAAAATTTTGTGTGCACATGCATTTCGATAGTGTGGACCCAACATATTCATGTTTTGTTCTTGGTCGCACAATTGTCCGAGCAACCATGTCTGCCATCAAACGTCATTTTGTATGCGGAAGAAAAGGCGCTGAATGTAAATGTATCGAAGTGATACTGTTTGCAAACAAAAAATTATGATATATTCGACAAATGTTCTGCTCACTCAAAGCAAAATGGAAAAACTTTGAGTAATAAATAATAGTGACAAGTTAAAATCTTTCCGAATTATCGATGTTTTGAGACAGATTTATGAATATGGCAGTAATAGCAAACATTTTAGCTATTACCGCATTGACTTTGATTTTTATGACTTTTTTTAATATCCTGCAGTAATGTCCACCACTTCTAATTTAAATGATCATACAAGTGGACATTTTGAAGCTATTTTCTATATTCGTGCTAAGGAACGGAAACTTTCCATATAAGAGCTTCAAACTTCATAGGACGCTAAGACAAGATTGAGAATATTTCTTAGTGCTGTAGAAAAAGTTATTCTTAGACTTGACCTATTTTCGTTAGGAATATTATTTGGATCCAGTGCTTAATTGTTGATGAAGTCAGTGCCAACATTCTTTAGGACTTTAAGAACGTTATATTATGTCTTGATCTTTTTCCTCAGAGTTTTTATATGGAACGTATCACTGACTATCATCTGGTTTTAATAACAGGACGACCCGAAATTTTTTTTAAAATCGTATTGATTTGCAGAGAGATATGTATATAAAAGGAAAATATTTTGGAATTCAAGATGGAAAATATTTTTTCGTTTTTACATTTTATAAAATATGCATGTAACATTTTACTTTAAATTTTTTTTATATATTTAAAGGTAAGACATTTTTTATCTAGTATCGACCCGCATAATTTTGTAAATAAAAAGGTTATATAAAATTTAGAAACATAAAATAAAAATTAACATAAGAGTAAAGTTTTAACCAATATAACATGTAATGTTAGATATTATGTACTAGGTAGCAATAGGTTAGCAAAAATACTAATCTGATAGTTAAATGTTGTAGCTTATATTATTCACATTATATTTAAAAACTGAAAGCAATAAAAAATATAAAACTTTTGCTGTGTTTTGATGCTCCCATTGATTGCTAACATTCACTGTTAGCAAAAAACGAGACTAACCCGATTTGGCAAAACTTTATATTTATTTGTAAATTGTATCACGAAATTTGCTCGTTTCTGGGTAGAAAATTAAAAATTTACAAAGTTTTTTATTTTAATTTTATTTTTATATTTCTTGTCATTCTTATATTCATAAAAGTAATATTTTCGTAAATTGGGAGCACTTTTATCGACGTTAAAGTAACATGTATAATCTACACGTTAACTCCTAACGTATATAAATTTAAATTTTGTATGAAATTTACTATAAACGTTAGCAACAAAACAAAGCTTTTGTCGCACCCATGTGATTTTATTGCTTTAAAAGCTTTATTAATTTGTAAATAAACAAAAATAAAAGCACGCACTCCTTATAACTTAAATGGAAAATACATACTCAATTGTATATGTATACCAAAAAAAAAAAAAAAAATGGATCATGCTTTTCAATTTATATCACATAATATTATCTAAACTACTTTCTAGAAGATGGCAATTAAAATAATCTCCTTAAAAATCCCAGTATAAGAATTTAAAAAAGAAACCGTAGATATGTTTGAAAATTACAATGTACTTGGTTTCAAATACTCATTGTTTACTGAATATGATTTTTTTCTTTCTCGTTCTGTAAATCACTACGGATAGCTATTGCGAAAAACTGACATATAACCATATAATTCGAAAGTACTTATTGACAAATGCCATTGGTTTCACAGACTGATTGTATGTTTCATTACAGATCAAGTGTTGTTGCAAAGTTTAAAATTACTATTTACACTTTTTACTATCTTAACATCATGTTTGTCAATACTAATTTATGCACATTATGATGATAAGCAATGTATGGGAGCTATGGATTTTTAAGGTGCGAACTTCATAAAAAATTTTGTAAAATAGTTTTTACGTTTATAAAAATTACTTTATAAACTTAAATAAGGTTTCTAAAGTCTATAATTTTTTTCCTTTCACTTGCACTTTATCCCAACAAACATTCAAATATAATAATGCTTATTTTCAGCTCATCTTGTAGTTATTTTTAACATCATTAATAAACATCTGCTTTAAAAGTACTTCCATAATGTAATTATATTTAACATTGCATTTTAGTTTGTACAATCATATATAAAAAAATTTCTTTAAACTGGAAATCAAACAGGGGTAACAAAATGGATAACAGGTATTTTTCAATTTTAAAGAACTATTTTTTTATTACCTCCTAGATGTAAAACATTCTGAGTTATGAAAACTTTTTAAAAAAGGATCCAGTTGTTGCATTTTTAAATATCTTTTAAACCATACCAGATAATATAGCACAATACTCTATATTATCTGGTATACTCATTGCCTCACTTAGGAGAATTCAAAAATCTAAAAATATTTAAAATTGGTTTATTTTTGAAAAAGTTATGAGCCCCGATATATTTTTCCTCCTTGAGGTGGTCAAATTTGGTCCACTGTAGCATTCACATTCTGCAGCTACTGGCTATATTCAAAAATATTCTGAAAGCCTAACTCCTTCCGAATCGATGTTCCAAGTTTCATCTATATTGATTTAGTGGATTCAAAGTTCCAATCTTATTACCATTTATTTTGCTTTTGGTCCCACTGTGCAATGTACTTTTAACACTTAAAAAAAAAGGAGCAAATGAAATTGCGAGTTTTATAGCATAATGGTGAAGATTCAAACTCGAAAGAATGTAGCTTCTTCATCGTTAAGTCGCGTAATTCTTGATATGGGTATTAATATATAATGCTTTTTTATTTTTAGACAAATTTCGATATTTGAAATTTTATAAATTTAAATGGAATTAGAAGATTGCTCAGATAAAGGTGGGTTGTTTTACTTTCAAAATCTTTAATATCAAGTTATAATTTTATTTGTATATAATGCATGAGATATTTACAGACAATTCGATTCCAAGAATAATTGAATTACCTCGGCCAAGCATGGACGTTGAATTCATAACTTTAACGGATGTGACTACAGGTATTTTTGAATTGCTATAAAAATTACAATTTTTCGAATAATTAGAGGTAATTTTATTGTGAAATATTAAAAATAATTATATAATTTTTTTCCTTTAGATATATGTATGTCATTCAAAATATAGCAATGCATCCAATTTGGATATTAATCGTGTTTTTCTGCAGCATTTTCTTCATGCAAAGGAATGAGTGTTAAAAAGACAGCGAAAATTTTGTTATATTTTTTTTTATTAAATTTTAAACACTTTTTATTTTATTTTATTAAATGCGACCCGGTAATCATTTTAAACAAGCTAATAGCTAAAGAATTAAAATGTAAAGATGTTAAAAAATGGTTATAAGATATAAAGAAAATAGAGGTATATTTTGAAAGGAAGTCAATTACCCTTAAAGAACTGAGGCACATTTGCAAAATTGCAGGCAGCTATAAAACAAGTGATTGCAAATCTAGCATTGTTAAATGTGCAAATTGTAAAGGCCCTCATAAAGCCATGTCTCCCGAATGTCCTAGTAGAACTACATACTTAGGAATTAAGCCTTTCAATTGAAAATAAAAAAGCAAAAAATAAATCTATTTTCACCCGATTATGTTTTACTGTAGTTCTGTTTGGTCTACTTCTGCAAATTGCCACAAGAAGTTTCAAATGGTTCAAAATAAACTTTTAAAATTGATTTTCAATCTTCCCTGGTACTACTCAACGCAACGACTTCAAACACTTGCTGGTTTTCTCACTGTTATCGATAAATTAAAAAAGTTCAACGACAATTTTGCTAGGGTAGGTCAATATTCTCAACATCACCACATCAATAAGTTATTCTCTACATAAAGTGTACCTCCTTACCCTAGTTTTTAGTCTTTATTATTTATTTATTTATTTGTTTATTCATTTAATATTAATTCTATTTACATTTGTCTTAAGATGTGAAATGTAGTCAACGGGTGGAGTAGTGCTACGGTAAATTAAATATCATTTTAAGGATTTTATTTTGCGCTACTTGGAGCTTTTTTTTATATGACAGCAGACAAAACCAAACAGGTGCACCATAAAACATAAATGTGTGGAAAATGGACTTTATAATGATTTTTTTGGCAATATTTAGTTTAGATCTTCTGTTTATTAGCGGATATACAGTTCTTATCAGTTTATTCATTTTGTTTATAACATGGAATATGATCTCCAGGATAACACCAAGATATTTCACGTTATTTTCCCAAGTTATGTTTCAGAGCAAAGTATTGACATTATGCAATATTGGGGAACATCAGAAGTAAAGATATTGTATAATATTGAAGATAAACATGATCCTAGAGAGCAACCAGCATTAATGTAAATCCTTTGAGAAGATATTTTACCCAAAAAGACGGTGAAAACCCTGTTTTGCAAAAAACTTATTATGATCTTAATCATTTCGATTGGGATATTAATTTCTTTTAATTTTATAATTAATCCGTTATGCCAAACCAAGTCGAATGCTGCTTTTATATCGAGGAGCACCATTCCGGTTAATTTACCAACATTTAAAATTATTTCTTACCAGATTCCTTATTTTAATTAAAGGCTGCGGAGTGTTGTGTTCACTTCTTAAGCCAATTTGGTGAGGTGGTAAATTATTTTTGCTGTCGATTTTTTTCTTTTTAAGACATTTTATTATAGTAGCGGATGTATTATTTATTTGGGTTACAACATTGTTTACTTCAGTAACAGATGAGCTGAAGACGAATGATTCAAATTAAAAGTTTCAGCCAAGATTTCAGCCTTCTCTAGTGGAGTATAGTAAGTTGAATTATTATATTTTAAAATTGGAATATTACGGGGTTTCTTTCATATGGCGATTTATCTAGTTTTGATAGGGTGCTATTCCAAGATTTGTTTCTGAAGTTAGTAATTCGATTTTTATTCTTTTGTTAAGACGCGACATGGCTCTATGATCACTGATGTCTCTAAACCTTTTCCAATTTCTTCTAAAAATATGCCTCATTTGTATCAGGAAGGTAATCGGTTTTGATGTTTGTATTATGTGTTGTTTGGGAACAGATTCATTAATTGCTGCATTGAGGACATCATTAAAAGTATTTATTAGTTCAATGTGATTGGAGCTTGTAATTTCATCAAATTCCTCAGGGGCAGGAAGATTTCTTTTTATGAATTTATATAAAAGTTTTCAACTAACTTACAATTTAGATTAATTAGACATAATAGGCAAATGATCCGAACCTAAATCGTTTATTACTTTAACACCAGACATGTGGGTTAGTATATTTGTTAAAAAGATGTCTAGAGTTGATGGTTGCTTATTAGGGTCAGCTGGTATATACGTGTGTTCATAAGAAAAAGCTATTTGAGTTTCATTAAGCTGTATGTTTTTCATACTCTATTTATAGAATTTAGGTCTCCTCCTAAAATGTATATATTATTATTGTCCATCAACCTGCGTAGATCATTTATTTATTTGGAATTGTCTGAGCCTTGAGTTCCTCCTGAAAAATAACATGAATATACATATGTCAATGAAATCAATAACACAACTTACTCTCACACCGATATTTTCAATAACTTCAGTATTTTTAAGTGGTAACAATTGATGTTTAATATTATTTTTAATGTTTGGCTTTCGATTGCCAACAGTAGAAAATATTATTTTTAATTGATATTTTGTTGTTTAACCAGGTTTCGCAGAAAAATAACAACATTATGTTTTGCTAAATTGAAATAATTCATCCTTTTAAGAGCGAATACTTCGGGCATTCCATGATATCAACTTTAAATTATTATTCATTAATATAAAAGTTTACACGCAATGTTTTTGACAACTTGAAACTGCTCTTCTCGAATTCTGCAACTTTTGAGGTTTAATGTCAACTCACAAGTTAAATTTTTTAATTCTTTAAAGGAGAATACACCGTTATTAACATTGTTATTAATGTTATTGTTTGTTTGTCCAAATGGTTAGTTATAACTCATTCTCAATGTATTTGGCAGGTTTCCACTTTAAGGGTATTTAGAAAATTTCTGTTGCAATTATCTCTACCTTTAAATGCGGGAGACTGCCTAAAACCTTTTGGTTGAGCGCGTTGATGGATTTGCTTATACATTTCTCTGCCGGGACATTCAGCGGCCATTGCCTTATGGGAACCATTGCAGTTTGCACACTTAATTGTGATAACAGAGCAATCAACTGTTTTATGATTTCCAGCAGAATGAGCACAAAATGGGTTAACTTTACACCTACTGGATCCATGGCCGTACATCTGGCAATTTTAACATTGTGTACGTTTAGCTTTGTTAGGTCTTTGCAATTTTCACTTTTTAGGGAATATGTGATATATTACAGCTGAAATTTATTTGTCAGTGCCTCACAGAATTTGTCCTAATCCTCTTTGTTGGAGCAAAATAATTTTAAACCAATTGAAATTTTACGCATAGAGCACTCTTTTACATTTAGTATTCTACACATCTCATGTACCTCTTCTATTTGACACTTCAAAATAGTAATTGGTGGTATGGCAAACGTAACAGCTTTTTCGATAAAAACTTCATCGTTATCGTCATCATCAAAAAATCTGATTTATAGTTCTCTGAGAGCTACTAGCCGGTGCGTATCTCTTGCTCACACTATGTCCTTGAGAGGCAACAATAACATCTACGTTTTTGCTCTTAAAGGCCCAACCAGTGAACAAAAATTCATCGTATCGCAATAAGCTGTTTTGTTTAGCCATTGACAAAATATTTCCAGGTAGCGTATCGCAGAAATATATTGAAATAAAATTTTTACGTAGCTACGAGACCTTTTGGCAACCCTGTACATATGATGCGTTCATTTTTCTTGACTGGTTGCCCAAAATGTTTCATTCTACTTTGCGTTGAAAAGTTGACTGGTTGGACCTTAATTTTGTTTTATTTTTAATATAATAGAAGAAAAACAACAACACTTGTTAATATGAAAATACCGTACACTTTTTGACTGTCGATCAAAAGTAACAAAGGAAAGTATGACGTTACACATCAGAATGATAGACCAAGACTTTTTTAGTCTTTAGTATATAAGAATTGCTTCAAAAGGTTTTGTACTTAAATTTTTCCCTCAACTAAATAATATTCAATCAAATGTATAAATATTACCTCCAAATTGAAATGTTAAAGTAGAAAAGATTAGTTTGCTAACCTCTTTAAACAAAAAAGTCTATATTGTTAACCTATTTATATTAAAAATATACAAACCAAATTTGAATCGAATAGAATAAGGAGTGCGATTGAAAAAATCTTAACACGTTTTGCTTATCAGTTTTTCGGAAAGAATATTAAATTTTCTTTTGATTTAGTTATCATTGAAAAATCCTTCAGTTATTATTTTTAATAACAACCATGTCAATTTACCTGATTTTGAATAAAATAAGTGACGAAAAAGATGTTCGTGCTACAAATTATTAAAAAATTTTAAAAATTCAAATAGGTCCTACAAATAATTGGCCATAGAATTAAATTTCTGTCGTCACACTGTTTCTAATGTTATTAAACAAGAGAATATTATCATTGATAGAAAATCTGGTTTGGAAAGAAAAAAATCCACATGATACTGGGAAAGCCGGAAAATTGAAAGCATATTGAAAGGAACTCCAAACACATATGGTAGAAAAGAAGCCCGGTTAGCTTTGACTATTTGGTGCGAAAATTTAAAGCTAATGCATAGTTGATATTATATAAAATCCAGAAAGATTAAAACGGAAATGCTGCAAAAAATTTAGAAGCCAAGAAATGGGCACGGAAATTAAAACCAAATTACGTACAAAAATACTCATACTGTATAATTGACGAAGAAACATATGTGCTGGCAGAATTTTTGCAGCTTCTGTAACAAAACTTTTATATTGTAAATACTTGAGGCAAAGGTAAGTTTAGGAACGAAGAGCAGACAAAGTTTGCAAAAAACTTCCTGATATAACAAGCTTTTTGCTGTTGCGGCAAAACAGCAAAGTCATTTATAATATTCGGCTCTAAAAATATACATATATTTGCAAAAAATACTTCTTTTGGTACTCATTTACCTCCCTAACTCACTTTAAATCTAAAATATTTCCTATTCGCATTTATAAAAATAAAATAAAAAAGAATAATACTTTGTGAACACAACTTTTTTAAATATTTTGTAATTTTTAGAGCAAAAAAAATGTTGAAGAAATTTTTTCTTAATATCCAGCCTTTAGCCGTGCGGAGGGACTTTTAACTCTTTCGTAACTTTTAACTATTCGATTTTCAAAGTCCTATAATTTCAAATATCTATCAATGGTAAAAAAATCAAACAAATCGGAACTGATTTAGGGAGGTCCATTAATGCCCTTCTTTTTATAAAGAATGTGTCCACACATTTTTGGCCCTATTTGTGTTCATGTCATTACAGTAAAAAAGCTCTGGGGTGGTACCAAAAACAATAACATATTTTTTGAATCAAGGGACGTAAATTTTTCAAATTGTCCATAGTTTATACCAGTGGATATATTGAGCTCTTATGAAAAGTGTATAGAAGAGCACGGAAAAAGGGTTCCAAAATGCCAAAGATTTTATAACAAGTTGTGCGCACTGTTCCAAAAAAGTGACTGAAGCAACTAAGAAGTAGAACTATTAATTTCTCTGTAATCTGTAATAAATTATCAATTACGCACTCCTAATGTACTAACGTTTTCAATACTAGAAAAAATTATGGACGTCAAAATCCTATTTCAGGTATAAATACATAAATACACTACCAAATTTGACATTTTGAATAAAAATGGCGGAACTTAAAAAAGTTAAGCTACACACATAAAAAATCCTTTATTAAGGCGGAAAAAACATAATAATTTCAAATGTACCGAAGATCTTGATGAGTGCCAACAGAGCTTGTTTCTGCATCATATAAAGCCAAATTCATATAACACAAAAAATGCGATTTGTAGCATTTGTTCATTCAAAGTTTAATATTGACTGCCAGACTGTCGGATGGACAGCAATACTCTAAGCTGTTTTTCTACATGTACATATGTATATACCGATTTGCTTTAAGATCTGTGGTCAGTTAAATAGTAGTAAATAATTTGAACAAAACTACGTATACATACATATATTTTATCAATAAAATCAAAGAAAATACCACTATTGTAAAACGATACCACGAGTATTGACTAACGGTAATTTTTTGGGTATGTACTATAGGGTTAAATGGGGCGACTAACAAACATTATTTAAAGAAATTTGTTTCATGTTTTCACATTTGAAATTACATTAAACAATGATTTGATTTTCTAATTTGATAATTTTCCCGGTTGTTAAGAAATCTATTACTTTCGAGTAATTTTCAAGCATTTGAAGTTTGAATTTCTATTCATTTTTAATTTTATATCAAGATTTTGTAGGGATGCCTCTTTTGTATACATACATATGTATGTAAGTGGGTGCGGGATCCCAAAAGCATCTATGCAAACACTTTAAAACTTTCCAAGTAATCGATTGGGTGTATTATCTTATAAATTATATATTACCTTTCAATAGCTTCATGGTCATTCAAATTAGGCATGGAACTTCTTCCTGAATTTCCATTTTTTCGATTTTTCCTTCTGCCTAGATGGTACATAACAAAAAAAATTTACGTTTATGTAATATCAAAAGTTTTCACATTTTACGTACGCTCTCTGACTTTTTTTTTATAATCAGGATCACTACGCCGTTTCGTATCAAAATAAATGCAATATCCTATAAAAATAGTGCCAGCGACTCCAGCAGCTATACCAATTGCAGTTTTATTCATCTCTAACATCTTAATTATTTTATTCGTACGATTTAATTTTAATAAAAATAGATTTTTACATGTGACGCACTTGACGCGTGTTCAAAATGCAACTAAACAAACATAGTGTAATAAGAAAGTGAGTTCGTTCATTTCTAGCATAGCATAATTATAAAGTACTCGCACATTTACAAAAACAACAATTCCTTGTGTTTTGTTAGTGTAAAACTACTGCACACAATGTCAAAATGATATGAACAGAATATTAGAAAAGAGTAATATCATAGCATAGGAAACAACTAGAACTCCAACTTGCTCACAAAAAACCTAACGGAATTGTCAAAAAAACTGAACTCTTTGCATGTGTTAGTAAAATTTTCTACAGAACAAATTAATACGTGTGGAGAGAGCCTTTTTTTGTTTCTGAGCGAATGAAAAGAGTTGGGCTTCTAGTTGTTTTCTATGTATCATAGTATAATTCATAGTATAATAACAAAGTACTCGCACATCTACAAAAACAATAATTCCTTGTATTTTGTTAGTGTAAAACTACCGCGCACAATGTCAAAATGCTATGAACAGATGTTCTTACGAGTATACTTTCTAATTATACTATGGACAAAACGTATGTAACGTACCGTCTATACTAGCCTTTTTCTTGTTCGCACATTAACAAAACGTCGGCAGAGATATACACAAATTTTTTTCCATTTTGTTTTGTGTGGGCAGAACATTTATCGATCAAATCATAATTTTTTCTTTGCCGACAGTGTCACTTCGATACTTTTGCATACAGCGCCTCTTCTTCCGCATGCAAAATGACGTCAGACATGGCAGACATGGTTGCTCGAACAATTGTGCGAACAAGAACAAAATATGAACATGTTGGGTCCACACTATCGAAATGCATGTGCACACAAAATTTTGTTCATTGCTCGAACATGAAAAAAGAGTGTGTGGACGGCGCGTAAGATGTAATATAAACAAAATGGTTACTCTTAAATTTGACATATTCATGTTTTGTTCTCGTTCGCACAATTGTTCGAGCAACCATGTCTGACATCAATCGTTATTTTGTATGCGGAAGAAAAGGTGTTGAATGTAAAACTATCGAAGTGGCACTGTCGGCAAACAAAAAATTATGATTTGTTCGACAAATGTTCTGCCCACTCAAAACAAAAAGAAAAAAATTGTGTGCATTTCTCTGCCGACGTTTTGTT
>MINK01012431.1:0-14609 GCA_001735545.1 Phormia regina
ACAGTTCACAGTCAAGAACAACTCCTAAACATCAATGTTTGTTAACAATTTCAATCTGAACATCGCCAAGATAGAAGTAAAGAGGTACCCATTGGTCCAAACACAATTGCCTTCGTTTTCAAAGTCCACTGTAAAACGCAATTCAGAATGTTATTAATTTAATTTTTAAAAGCACCTGGTGTATGTTTACTAGAAAAATAATTTAGTTACGGAAACAAACATTTGTTTAATTTATTCATAATATGGTTGCTGAAATTATATAAAATGAGATGAAATTATAATAATGAGAAATTTCTTTCTGGCTACATATTCTGACGTTATTCTTTACAATGTTCTTCGCAAATAAATCATTTGTATTTGTAGATGTATCCCATAATTGTTTTCTTTTGTGCCACATATTCTGACGTTATTCGTTCAATGTTCTCCGCAAATATTCGTAGAGATATCCCGTAATCATTTTCTTCTATTTCAACCGCTCATAATAGCTGAAACATTTCTGAACCTATATGACCGGAATCATATATGATTTTTAGGTTTTTGTTTATCATAATAGGTCCACTTTTTATCGTGCTTAACAATTCAATGCCGAAAGGACTTCGCTCTGTGGCACTGAAAAAGCATTTTAGGCATGCAAAGTGGCCTTCTCGAGTTTAGTTTATATAGCATCCAATTCTCTATCTTTTAAATGTATCCAAATGCTTTCAAAAATTTTTAAATGTGGTTTTCTTAAAAAAATGGATTCGTAGAATATAAACTAACAACTAAATTTCATTAAATAAATCCATTATGAAAATTAAATCTGTTGTTAAAAAAAAACCATTGTTTGTACTCTATTTGAAAAGAAAAATAAATTTGTATTTCACTTAATTAAAAATCTCATTTAATAATTTTTATTATTAAAACTTTATTATCGAATTCTTATAATTTATTTCATTTAAATCAATATTTATTTCCTATTTATTTAATATTTCATTTTAACAATTATTGTATATCAACTACAATAAATATTTATGTAAACGTATGTATGTAAGTTGAAATATCTAATAATAAAAATATACCGGCAGTAAAAAATCTTTGAAAAAAATTATAATAATATTAATAAATATTGCATTTAATTTTACTATTTATAATAAAAAAAATACAAAATAAACATAATATTATCGCTTATAATAACATTAGTATAACAATAAAACTGTGTTTGATTTCTTTCCATTTAAAAGAGAAGAAAATTCGAGTAGAATAAGTTTTAAGGGGGTCAAAATTCAAAATTTTCTATATAATTTCAATTAAAATGAATATGAGTAAAGTACTAGAGTAGTATTGTTATGATTATGATTATTGGTTTTAAGTAGCTGTTGTCATCAGACTGGGAATAATAACAATGAATATATTTTACGATAAACAAAAAATTTAAGAATTAAGATTTAAACGAATTACAAATACCCTTCACTAGGTAAATATAAAGGAAATATGGACGATTTTAATATCTTTTAGGGAGACCTTTGTATTTATACATATCATGTAGAATTAAAAAAAAATCATTTATATTAAGTGTGTCCAGTTCCCTTTTTGAGTCCAGAAAGTAATTGAAACATTTTTTGATATCTCGCCTCAATTCAAAACGTATTAGAGCTAGAGCATCCAGAATCTTTAGAAACAAGCAGATTGTGTTTGTTACGTTGGATTAAAGTTTCCTGTGATGGTTTCACTCTTATGTTTTCTGGCTGAAATGTTGGCTTTTTTCTATACTATACCCTATTTAGTGTTCTTTATTCACTTTATGAAAAGCAAACAGGAGAATTTTATTGTGAGAATAAATTATTTTTAATATTTAGTAGAGTATCCAATTACTTTGTGTTTTAGATTAATCGGTTTATTTGACAAATAATTATTCGAGGTTTAAAGTTTATCGGTTAATGANNTATCGGTTAATGACCGATTAATGCCGAATTATTCGATTAACCGAATTGTTTTAGCAATAAATATTAGATACATAAATAACACTATAAAATTTAATCTATTGAATCAGTTATTTAGAGTTTTCAATTATTCGAACGGTTAATCGACAAAAATTAATCGGATAACCGAATGGCGGTTAATCAATTGGATACCCTAATATTTAGTGATTCTTTAAAAATTGTGTTTCACAACATTGTAGAAATTTCAAAACAATTCAAAAATTTCACAAAAAATAAAAAAAAAAAAAATTATCCAAAACTCAAAATTTCACAAAAAAATTCAAATAAATTATTTTTAATATTTAGTGATTCTTCAAAGAATTTTGTTTGTTATTGTGAAAATTAAAAAAAAAAATCCAAAATTTTACCAAAAATTTCACCAAACATTCAAAATTTCGCAAAAAATTCCAAAACTCAACTAAAAACTTAAAAAATCAACAGTTCAGCAAAAATCTGAAAATTAATTAAAAAATAGTCTTTCAAAATATTGCGAAAATAAAAAAATCCAAAATTTCGCCAAAAATTCCAAAACTCAACTAAAAATAAAAAAATCAACATTTCAGCAAAAATCAGAAGATTAATTAAAAAATAGTATTTCGAAACATTGTGGAAATTTCAAAAAAAAAATCCAAAATTTCTCCAAAAATCTAAAAATTCACCAAAAACTCAAAATTTCGGAAAAAATCAAAAACTCAACAAATAGCCCAAAAAAATCAACATTCACCAAAAATCAGAAAATTCATTAAAAAAAATCCCAAATATCACCAACCACCCAAACACTCACCAAAAATTCAAAAATTCACAAAAAATCTAAAATTTTACCAAAAATTTACAAAAAATTCAAATTTAAAAACAAGTGCAAATGTTATATTCGGCTCGGCCGAATTTATATAACCACCATCAACCTTTTCTAATTTTACGTTATATGGGAGGTAGGCGGTAAAGTGGATGGACCACGCCCATTTTTTATTTCCGAGTTTACATTGGTCCTTTAACTATTTGAACACAATTTCCTTGATATTTCACCTTATATGGGAAGTGGGCGGACCACGCCCATTTTTTATTTCCAAGTTTATATCGACCCTCGAACTGTACCCATTTTCTAGTTTTGTTTATTAATGGATTTTGCCCATTTTCAATACCAAACAAACCTTTTAAAGGATAAATATTAAATTTCGTCACCCTACGTTGCCCGTACGAGCCTTAATCGTGCTTTCAACAGACAGACAGACGGTCGGACAGAGCTAGATCGACTCTAACCAGGACCCAGAAAATATATACTTTGTGGGGTCTTAGATGATTAATTCACAGAAAAAAATATATAATACATAAATAAAAATACATAAGTCGGTCAAAACCCGACCATATGATACTGTTTATCTCAGTGTACATCAAAATTCGGGGAGGGGTCTTTTATTAAACTTGGGGCCAATTGTGTAACGATATCCATATTAAGTGTAAAATAAAACATAAGAATACAAAATATTATGTCGAAACTAACATTTATATAAATATATATTTAATTTTGGGTGATTCCCGAAGGCGGGCCTTATATAGGAGCTATGGTATGTTATGAACCGATCTTAGGAAAATATGGGACTATCATTATATCCTATACCACCATAGCTGGTTGGGGTGTTTTGCGTTTGTGCTAATATTTGTAAGACACAGAAAAAAATCATTTTTAATATACCAGTCGATTCAAAAACACTTTCTGAGTCGATTTAATAATATCCGCCCGTCTGGCTATCTGTTTGATCATAAAAACTCTGTGAACAAAGTACTGGTCACAATGAAATTTGGCACAAATAGTAATTTTGGCGCAAGGAAGTAGATTTTCGAAATTGGTTATGATTGGTCCATTATTTCAACTAGTCCTCATACAAATGTAATCCCGAAATAGGGCTTAAAGATAAAAACTACCTTTAATATAGTAAATAATTTAATGATATTTGGTACAGAAAAGTTTTTTTGTTATTATAAATCTGTAAAACAAATTTCTTGAACATCGGTCCATAATTAACTATAGCTACCATATAAACATCTCTTTTGAAAATCTCTTCAATATACATGCTGTAGGGTATCATTTTAATGGGATTTATATACATTAAAGTGATTTCCAATATGGGGTTTCTATGGTCAATTATGTTCCGATCTTCCTGAAATTAGGAACACAGAAGTAGACTTTTGACAGGAGGACATTTATATGTCCAACTTGCTAGAGCAAATCTTACAGTTTCTTATTTTCTAACACTTTCGGGTGGACCTTCAATACTGCCAAATTAAAATGATGTAAATTATTAATTAAAGAAAAAATTTATATTTTATAATATAGTTATTTATATAGTCTAACATTATTTACTTATGCTAAATATCTTAATGTTACGACCCGAATGTCTTACTTTATTATAATATATATAACACTGTCTGTTGCGAAGCGCATAATTGAGAGAAGTGTTATTCAAACATACATACATACAACTTTATGTATGTATATATAAAAGTTTATTTTGTACATTGTAGAAAATATTTAAAAAAGAAAAAAAAAAGCATTCGACTTTTGTACAAACAGACTATCAAAGGAATGCTAACACATTTCCTCACTCACCTGCACTTCAATTGGAAAAATATTAATTACAATTACTTGTATAGGTAATTGAAAACTTTCAATAATAATTACATGTAATTAAATTGAAAATGTAATCATTAACACCCAACCCTGATGATTGTATATAAAAATTTTATGCTAAGCCAAAAAATGATCTGAAATGAATAGCTTCCATCAAATTATTCTAAAGGAAATATAAAATCAGCCAAAAGAAATAAAAAATCATAAAATAGATGAAATGTAGAACTTAGGTGGGTCTTTGTTTATATAGATAAAAAAACTGCTCGAAAAAATAAAAGTCAAAAAATATTTTTTATTTCTACTTGAAAAAATAAAGAAAATAACTTTTATTTTTGCTCAAAAAAAATCAAAAATTACTTTTATTTTTGTTCCGATTAATTTTAGTCGAATAGCTAAAAACTGTCTATTTTCGAAACGTATAACCAAATAATTTGTGTCGAACATGATACAATTATGATAAAATTTTTGCACAAAATCAATTATATTTAGAATGAAAATAGGTTTTTAAAATTTTTGATAAAATTTCCAATTTTAGGTAAAATTTTAAATTTTTGGTGAAATTTTAGATTTTTTGTGATATTTTAAACTTTTAGAGTTTAACATTTTTAGTGTTTTTTTTTTTGTAATTTTAGAATTAAAAAATTATTGGACTCCCACCTTGAGTTGAACGGCTATCTTTACGTTCGTCCATCCGTCTGACTGTCCATGTAAACCTTGTGAACGAAGAACATATAGGTCGCAATTTTGAAAATATGTCAATGACATTTGACATTAATAGTTATTTTGGCACACAGTCCATTATTCCACTCAACACCCATACAAATGTCTCCCCTGAATAGGGCTTAACTTAAAAAACGAGAAAAAATATATAGTCGGTCAAGCCTGACCATATGTTACCCTACACCATTACCCCTGTGTACCAAAATTCTGGAAGGGGCCAATTATGGACCTATACTTGTATTAAGGGTAAAATAAAAAATACTTATACAAAATAATTCGTCGATACTGAGATTTACATGTATATATGAACTTTTAATTGATTCCCGAAACTAGGTCTTAGACAGAAAAAAATATTTCAAATTATTTTCTAATAAAATTATTAACTAAATTTGTATTGGGGTCTAATTATTTTATTTATTAATATAATTTTCTAATTGGCTTAAATTTATATTTTAAATAAATTGAGAGTTCTCACAAAAAATATAAAGAAATATTAAAACTTTTTCTATAAAAATCTAGAAATAAAACAATTTGATTAGTTTTTCAGCTCATTAAATCCTTTTAAGTAAAAGCAGTAATAATAAAATCAATTATTGCAGTTATTAATATTATCATTTTGATGATTTTTAATCAATTAAAAATTAATTAATACTACAAATTTGGTAATTGAAGTCGACTTTTACTTTTTTCTGTGTATATGGGAGCTATAATCAATTACAGACCGATTATCATAAAATTGTGAAATAAAAAAGTAATTCTGAGTCGAGCGGTATACTTTAAGGTGGGGGTAGGGGCCTTCTTTTCTCTTCGTAAACAACTTCTCCGAAAATCACTTTAACTTGTATAAATCCCATACAAATAAAAGTATCAAGTTAATATTAGGCACAAATAAGTTTTATATTATAAGAAACAACAGTACCAAAATTTTATCAGAAACAGACCATAGCTCTCATTTAAACCCACTTCCGGGAATCCCCCTAAAGTGCATAAAATCATATACATAGTTGTAAACATCAAAGCATTATTCTTACACTTGATCCACAATTCGTCGAAGGTCTAATATGAATTTTTATACCGAATTTTTATACTTATACACAAGGGTGTAGAGCAGGGGTTCTCACAAGATCTTGCTTCGCGACCCCTTTCTGACACTCTAATGAAATCGCGACCCACTACAACTTTAAAATAAAAATAAAATAATTAAAAAATGACATTAAAAAAAATAATATTAAAATTTACGACGTAAATTTTGATCCATGAGATCTTTAGTTTTTCTGCATCCACAAGACATCGATTCTTTGTTTTAATAGTTAAAGGGCTAACAGAACTAAATCCGCGTAAAAATAATGTTGATAAATAGAGTTTACTGAGGTAATAAGCGGATAAATTTCACTATATTTCAACTGATACACTTTTAAATCTGTTAAAAATTAAACTAAACACATGGCTTATATTTTCTACATAAAAAAGTTCTTAGCGCTATTTTACAGAAGGGAAGAATCGAAAATGTTTGGAAATATATGTAACTTCTAATTGGTTGGATTTACGTTTTTTTATTTCTCGTGCGATTTTAAATATTTTTATATATTTTTGTTTTCGAGATATTTATTTTTTAATTTTAAGTGCCTCAATTTTGCAAGTTCTTTGTATAGATTACTTCATATACTATATATCCCAGTATTTCTGACAGAGTTTATAAGTTACTTTTTAAATAAGTAAAGAACAATGTTATATATTGAATAAATTTTAAGACAATATCATGACAGTGTCCAAAAAAATATAGAAATTGCAAAAATTAAGTTTTTTTTTTCTTTTTCTTTTGTGATTTTTTGACCGAAAAGTGTCAAGTATTTTTTCTCGAAAATTAATTAAAAAAAAATAAATATTTTATATTTTTCTGGAAAGTTTATGATTTTAAAATAGAAAATAATTCCAATAACACAAGCGATTAAGGTAACCATTCCCTCGAATTTGAGAACCGTGGAAGTAGAGCATCATATGAACTGGCTGGATCAACTATAATTTTTTTCTAGTTTTTGTGATTTTTTTTTTTTTTTTTGTCAATTTTTCGTTTTATTATGAAAATTTCAAAATAAATTCTTTTCGCAAAGTAATATCTTACAGCCGTATTCACAAAAAATAATGTATGCTTGATAAAGGTTTACTACTTTTTTTTTCTTATGGAAATAAACATCACAAAAAGTTAGTAAACCTTTAGCAAACATACATTATTTTTTTGTGAATACGGCTGTTAGTGTTTAAAAATTACGACAAACATTTTAATATACCTTTTAATACCTTTTTGGATAACGTTTATGTAGATTTCATTATTTAAAGACTCTGCTTGCAAAAATGAGAAGAAAAAATACATATATAAGTATATATGTATGTACACACTCCCACTGGATAAAGAAAATATTAAAAAGAATCTTCCATGGAAAGTTTTTTTCACTTTTGTATTATAGCGATTTTTAAAGTGCGTTAATAAAGACTAATTTATATTTTTTTTATGTTGATATTGCTCTCATCAGTGATTTGATTAAGGAAAAGTACCATTTTCTATGTAAAATAATATTTGTAAACAGTAGGGGTTTTGATTGTGCATTTTCATATCAAGATTTATTCTACGCATATTTAATATGTAATACTTAATTGATATATTGACATATGTATCTATGATAGTTCACATGAATTAACAATTTTAATTATATAAATGAATTTATTAGTGATGCGAAGTAATGTGATTATAATGTCAATGTGATTGTAATGTTCAAATCGCAATTAATCACTTAATTTTTAAATGTTTTATTAAAATAACATATATTTCTTCTTTCTTATTAGATTATGCTTTTTCACGTGTAAAATAAAAATTATTTCGTGGAAATTTTTAATAAAATTTGGCATTTGTAAAAAACTTCTGATTCCTCTTAATGAATCAGAAGTTTATTAGATATGAATTAGTTTTTACACAAAAGTAAAAAAATTTGGTTTAAAATCTTGATGGCTCCTATAATTATTTTCAATTCAATCTGAGATTTGATTTTTAAAAATATTAGCCACTATTCATACAGAACTTCTTAGAGGAATGGATCAGCCTACTGCTTAGCAGAATCACTATTTCAAACTTAAGGAACTAATTGGCTTGGAGATAAACTATTGCATTATTTTCAAAAACATGTTAGGGCTCAAAATTAGGGTCAAATTTTCTTCGTTCTGAAAATCTGTTAAAATAAGAAAGATAGCATACACATGTAGGCATGTTTTCAGAAGGACTATTATATATAATTTGTTAACATACAAGTCATAAATGAATTTTTCAAATTACATACCCGACTTGGCCAACATGGGAGGTCTACCCCGACACTTCCTCGGAAAACACCACAACTCTATTCACTTTTTTATTTAGATATTTCCATCAGTTCACAATTTACACAATTATTTCCAAAAAATCAATTTGGGACCACTATGCGACGATATGTATATAGAGCTCATGAGTCACTACGAAGGATCACGAAGAAAATGTAAAACATTTTAATCGCCATAAGTAACTAGATAGAACGCTTTAGGATCTGAAATAAAACTGGCAATCAAGACCAAATATTTTGGAAGTAAAACTCTCCAAACTCTTACAACAAATTCAATGATCATATCCTAAGTGTTTTAAAACTTTTGAAAGATTGGAATAAAAATTATTACTTAAATGTTTGTAATTATGCGGACTAAAATCCACAGGTGCAAAACAATATGAAAACCCATTCAATGTGGGTTCAAAAATAGTGCAGTCCAGAATATTGTGTACTCAATAAACCTTTAAATGGGGACAATTTTATATAAAATATAAAAGAAAATTAAACAAAACTGGAAAGATAAGGTCGGTCAAAATCAGTTGTAGCTTTTTGCGAATTAGAAATAAGGGCCTCAAATGGCTAGGCGGTAGTACTTGGAATATGGACAATGAAACATTATTGGCTACATATAAGGCGATCAGTCGATGATAGTTTAAGCTGCTTCAGTGTGGAGTCTTTCTCTGAGAGAAACACAGAGGAAAAATATTAAAAACTAACCAAAATGCAGACTTAAGAACCTTAACAGGCGGGGTTGCAAGCTACCGTTCTGCCTCTAAGTACGCAGCACACCGCAGACAATCAGAAGAACCTGTCGAGGAAGACAAGAATTGTTCGGGCACAACTATTTTTTTCGGGATGGAGCAGCAGGCATAATGTCTACTGGTCTCGCATAGACCATGACCTCCCCAATATTTGCTCAACATGTGGACATGTGGTTCCCTGACAACCACTACATATTTAGCAATAGATTTGTGCACATATCCCGAAGAAGTCGCGCAATTTCTTAACCTTCAACAATCATCAAATTCGGAGAAGGGGTGTTATATTAAATTTTATATTTCTACCCATTACTTATGAAGTCTTGGACCTTTCTTTTACAACTCCGACATTAAAGATTTGACAGTTGTTTCAGTCAATTTTTGGGAACTGTTATGTGATATGTGATATGACGCCAATGCGAGTCTAAAATGTATAGAGCCGACTGTAGCAAAAGTTTTTTCTCGTTTTTCGCAATTGCAAACAGACATAAATATAGTCAAATAGGAAATCATGTTTTCTCATAGGTCACATTTGAAAAATTATTTGACTTAAAAAATTATTTTATCAAACTGTCGAAAGCAAAAAAAAAATAAAAAAAGTGAAAATTTTTTGATTTTATGATGTGGAAGAACTTCGATTACAGTTTAGAAGAGGAATAATATATTAAATAAGAAAAACTGCTGTTGCTCATTTTCAGCCATGAACCTCATCAAGAGAGCTTCCTATTTTTCGTCATACTCAATCACCGTCTGTGGAAGATCAACAACTGACTTCCCAAACACCATATCCGTAATATTCTCCGTGATGTCATCACCTGACCGACCCATCCTTCTTCTAGAGTGCCTCGTTTTACTCTTCTCCTTGACAGTTTTTTCAGAAGAAGTAACAGCAATCGTTATCCCACCAACATCACTAGCACCCTTAGCAGTGACCCCAAAACTACTCATCATCGATTTAGTCGATCCGGCTTGACCAAATCCACCTTATACAAATCCGAATGTTGTCATACTGCTAAAAGTTATTCGCGGTTAAAGGTGCCAAAAATGCAATGAAACACAAAGATTGGTATAATTTTACTATATCGTTTTGAAATTTATATGACTCAATACAATTATTATTTGATAGTGATTTCTCTTACAAATATTTTGTAAGATCAAATAATTATTTGCCAAAAAAATGGGAAAATATTTTCTATTCTGTGGTCACACTGTGTTCACATTAGGAACATTTTTGTTTGTTATCAAATAATTTTGTTTGCCTGAAAGCAGCTAATTTGTTGTTTGCCACACAAAAATATTTTATGGTCTTATTATGGCAAAGAAATATTTGTTTCCCTAATGCAGACGCCGATCCACGAGGAGGGAAAAAAGGAAATTGCACTCAAAACCCAAAATGGAAATACCTATGATTTACTGCATCATAAATTTTAAGAAAATAGTTGGGGAAATCATTCTATTTTTCTCCCCCACGAATAGATCTTACAAAATCCATTTTTTAATAAAATTAATTTAAAATCAATTTATTTAGTCATATTGTTTACAATATTGCATATCTTAATTATATGGAATAATTTCTACATTTAATTGCTGCAGTTTAATAAACTTTTATACTTATTAAAATCAGGGAATTAAGCTCTAAATCTATTTTATACATATTCACAAAATTTTCTACAATTAAGAAAGAATGCATTTTTAATTGCAAAATTAACAATTAAAAAAATGTATTTTTGATGCTCTCAATTTTACAATTAGAGAGCACACACAACACACATTAATGTCCAACGACAACCTTTTGTTATAGACGAACTGACTGAGAACTATTAAAAGTGTATTAAAAAAAATAACAATAATAATCAAAATACCGGCAAATTAAGAAAACTAAACTAAATGTGAAAAATCACAATCAACAACAAAAATTTTATGTGATAAACATATAATTTTTTGTTTCTTTCCTCTTGAAAAAAAAATTGACAAGTGACGACAATAACAAAATAATAACTATGACGATGAAATATGAACTTCCCCACTGGACACCCAATCATAAACAAATCAAACAATATAAACATTTTATACAAAATGGTTAAGTTTTTGAAGAGGTCATCATAGACATATAACGTATGACTGTATAATACATCTCCCTTTTAAGTGCGGTAATGTAGCCATCTTAGTTTCCACACCCTCCAACACAACCTGTATCCATTAGCTTTTTGTTACAGTTTATATGATTCTTATTTTGTGTACATTTATAAATTGTTTGTTTGTTTATTGTTTATTCGAGTATATTCTAAACGAGAACGAGAAGATAGTATAAAATCACTGATGTTTGTGACAATTGTCATCAGTTTTAAACGGATCAAGCTTAGACAAACATCAATCCAAACGTACAAAGAATTTTTGTGATTTATTTCAAGCTATTTTTGTTCTAGAGTTTACTAACAGATACATATACATATAAAGATGAAGGCTACACTAGCAATTTTAATCGCTCTCTTTGCTTTGGTAAGGACATCAAATAGTTTAAATCCTTTAAAAAGTGAAACTAAATTAAAAATATTCAAAATTTAAGAAATCACTATAAAATTTTTATAGAAGTTTTCAGTAAAAAAAAAAAAAAAATATTTAGAGATTTACTGATTGTAACACAATTTCGAATGAAAATTTCATCCAGATAATTTATATGGAAAACAATATATAAATTTCAAATTTTGTTATTGTTTATCATAGATTTTGTCTCAGGATTTCTTTTTCGTTCAACATCGTGGAATAAATACAATTTAAGAATTTCTAAAAAAAATCTAAACACTTTTATTAAAAAAATGTTTTCTTTCACATTTCAGGTCTCCGCCGAATACAAACTCCGCAATCAAGAAGATCTTGTAAAGGCCCGCAAAGAATGCATGGAAGCCAAAAAAGTATCAACCGAATTAATTGAGAAATACAAGAAATTCGAATTCCCCGATGATGAAGTAACCCGCTGCTACATCGAATGCATCTTTGAGAAATTCCAATTGTTCGATCCCAAGGATGGTTTCAAAAACGATAACTTAGTTGCCCAACTCGGTCATGGCAAGGAGAACAAAGATGAAGTTAAGGCTGATGTTGAAAAGTGTGCTGATAAAAATGAACAAAAATCTGATTCTTGCGCCTGGGCATTCCGTGGCTTCAAGTGTTTCATTAGCAAGAATTTACCCTTGGTTATGGAGAGTTTGAAGAAGAACTAAACGGGGAAGAATTTCAACTTTATTATTTTTTTACATATTCTAATTAGATGCAAAATATCAACTACAACAAAGAAGAAAGAAAAAAACAAAGCCATAATAACGGAGTTCCAATCATTGAAGACCATCGCAATGATTTGGTGAAATAAATTTTGAAATAATACATGAAGATAAAATGGTTAAATAATGAATCATCTCTTACGTCCCACACAATCGTCATTTTTTATTATAATATGTTTTTTATATTAAAGTGTTAAAAAAAAATAACTTTCATTAATTTAATTAATAAAAGGCAAATTCTATAAAAGGAATGTATAAAGTGTTTTTTTTATTTGTTTTCCAATAAATTTAAGGAAAATGCCAAGTGAATAGTTGGGAAAACTTTTTGTTTGTAAAGACATCGTCATAGAGATAACTGAATGTACTTAAAATTAAAAGCTGATTTTAAATACATCACATGTCAATCACATAAACATTCTGAAAATATGATTTTTTTATTTTAAGGAGTGCGATCGAAAAAATCTTATTAAGGTATATAAAATTCAAAAACTTAGAAATGGTTGATCATAGAGTTTTGATTGTTTTTATGTTTAATTGATAATATACTACAGATTATAGAAGAGTATAATTTTTATTCTTCTAACCACTACTAATGAACTTGTAAACCTTTTTTGGTAACACTTCCTTTTGAGATTTTTTAATTTTGTCAGATATTTGTTTGGAACAGTCTGATCAACTCCTTTAAAAATCTTCAATATTTTAGAATCGAAACCAAACATATGTAGACCCATTGTACTCTCTTATGAAAGGAAAAATATTTTTTTTATTGCTAACGTTCTTTGTTGTATTTTTCGGTACATATTGTCGCAACTTCATAAATCTCGCCAAACCAGGAATTATTTCGGAAATTTTGACAGCTTTTCGGTACTTAACTTATCTTAACATATCCTTGTGCATCTTCAACATACAAATTTTGACCAGGAATCTGCAAATAATCTGTCTGTACATACGTTTCGTGGTGCATTTCACAACATGAGAATTTTTGTATAAAATTTTATTTTAATTTCCGTGCCCTATTCTTGAACATTTTGGACTTTATATGTTTTTAACTACGAATTAACTTTTCATACTAAAAAGTCTGATGTTCAATGTTCTTGGCCTTCAAAGTTTCATGCGAAGCTTTTTCCAATGGTCGAATTCTCCTAATACTATTTTAAAACATTGGAAGACAACAGACATTAAATTCGTTGGCCAATTATTTACGGGATCATCTTGGATTTGCTTGAAATTGTTAAATAATTTTTGGCACTCATCACTCTTACTCATCACATTTAAATATTGCTTCTAAAAAAAGTTATGTAGCAAAAAGTGTATTAAGATTTTTTCGATCGCACATAAAAAAATACTAAATCCCTGTTACCTCAAATAACTTATAAAATTATAAATTACACTCCTTAAGTTATAAAAATTATATTATTTTTTTTAATGTAAAGAAATTATCATTCAGAGTATTCTGATAGAAAAGTAGCCCAATTAGCTCAGTATTTTATTTGGTGCGAAAAGTTAAAGCTAATGTGGAATTAGTTCAAACAATTCCAGACGGGAATGCTGCAATAAACTTAGAAGCCAAGAATAGGGCAGGGAAATCTAAATCAAATTAAATTAAAAAAAAATTAAATGCATAGATTGGTATTGAATAATACCCTTCATAAATAATAATAATAAAAGTCTCCCCTTAACGAATACTTTTATATTTATAAATCTACATTTTTACGAATTTTTTGTATAGGCTGTTGTTACTTGCCTACACATACACAGTGGTTGACAATACAATGGAAACTTTTTCGAAATATTAAATAAATTTGGCATTAAAAAAAAACAATATATTTTTTTGGTAATACGCTTGTTTATACTTATATCTACATAAACTAGCAAAAAATTAAGAACGTATTTAATTAAAATCTGATAATAAAAATCAA
>MINK01012444.1:0-19645 GCA_001735545.1 Phormia regina
CGATAACAACCGAGACCAGCCTCATTTGCCCTGCGGCTAACTGTTCAAGTACTAATTTCCAATTTTAGATTGACTATGTCCCGAGGAGTAATTTTTGGGTATATCTTAAACACTCTTGCTATCAGATTATCCTGTCTTGTGTAGTCTTAGAGAAAGACCTCTTCCTTCCAGATGTTGAGTTTTCACATTACCTGTCTCACAAAATTTTTTTATAATTGTCGAAACAGTTTTTTCTTTTTAAACTAACACTGAAATCATTTATAATTTTAATTTTAAAATCTTCAGAAATTTTGACTTTAGCTATTTTCGTTAACTATTTGCGAGGATTATAATTAATTATTATTATACGTAAAGATTCCAAAAAGTAGTTATGAATAATTATTAGAATAAAAGAAATACTGAAATTTAGGAACTGCTATAAATAATTTGTAAAATAATTACAAAAATAACTAAATTCCATTTATTTTTTTTTTTTTTTGTAAAATTATTCAAAATTTTAATTAATAACAAATAATAGTAAATATGTAGAGTATTTTGTTAGTATAACAACAATAAACTCTTAAATTTATAACTTAATAATACTCATAAACTATGTTGTATGTGTTTCTAACAAAACTGATTATTATCACAATTCAGCCGCATTGAATTCCAAAGGAGGTGTCGATGTATCGATTATGGTCGGCGTCGCTGTTATATAGAGTATTAGAGAATAGATATGGCCAGGTATATAGATAAATACTGAATAGAAGATAAAACACAATGACGCTACAATCAAACAATCTGCAAGAAAAAAGTAAAAGTAATAAAATAATTTAACAAATAAGAATAATTAAAAAAAAAATGATTCATCAAATTTGTAAAATTTTATTAACAAATTGTTAATGACGGAATTAAAAGTAATTTACCGCGGGAAAATTAACTTAATAGATAAAATATTTACTAATTGTTAAAATGTTTGAGTCATTAAGGGAAGTAGGTATTACGATAAAATTGTTTATGTTCGAATAATTTAATTTAAAATTTTCGAAATTATGAAAAAATTTTAATGCAAAATATATGACTATATATAAAAATATTTAAATATATTCTATTAACAGCAAATAATTTATATTTTTAAATTTATGTCTATTTTACAATTCAAAAATGAAATAACTTTATATTATAAAGTATTTTTCACAATTTTCGAAAAATTCAAATTAGAAATTATGAATTGGCTTTCACATAAGGAATTTTTTCTAGCTGTAATTATCATTTTGTGTGAAAGATAGCTAGAGGGATAAGAAATTCGATTCGTAATAAAAAACAAAATGAAATTAAAGCAATTAAATGTAGATTTAAAAAAGTATGAATTAAAACAAATTATTCCATAATCTTTAACTTCATTTTTTATTTCGAAAATTAAAATTCGTTCAAATATTGCAAAATAATAATAATAATAATAAATTTAAAATTATTTTTCTTAAAAAATTCATATTCAATTTCGAACTTAAAAAAAAAAAATAAAAATTAAGAAAATACTTAAAAAACAGGAATTAAAATTGAAGTGCATCTTTAAATCATCTTTATCAGTGTTAATAAAAAATTAACAAAACAAATTTAAATCTATGAAGGAATAAAGGAATTGGTACACCATTGCCTATGTGTACCAAAATTCGGGAAGGAGCCAATTAAGTGGAAAATAAAAACATACTATTGCAGAATATTACGTCGATACTAAGATTCATATGCATTTACACACTTTTTGGTGATTCCCGAAATTGGATCTGATATGGGAGCTATGGTCAATTATGGACCGATCTCCATGAAATTTTGCAGGGTCACTTATACTTATATAAATGTTATATGTGTAGAATATTAAATTAATACTAACAAATTTATGGGATTTACGCACGTTAAAGTGATTATCAAAAGAGTGGTTCATATGGGAGCTATGGTAAATTATGGACCGATCTTGATGAAATTTGGCATATAGATTTATGCTTACATAAAACTTATATAAGCATAAATAAAATAAAATTTCATTAAACTATTTCAATTTTGAAGGTATGTTTGAGTGTTAAAACTATATTCCGGAAGAACATTTGTATGGGGGATAGGTGAAATAATAGACCGATCATGACCAAAAAAATCATATGTACCAAGTTTCATCAAATTATCTCTAAAATTAACTGTACTTTGCGCACATGCTTTACATGGAGAGATAGCCAACCAGACGGACGGACATCGTTAAATCGACTCAAAAATTGATTCTGAGGTGTAGGAACATTTTTTCTCTGCTTTACAATATTTGCACAAACACATAATACCCCATACACCTATGGTGGTGTAGGTTATAAAAATCCATAAATTCATTTTTGGTATTGAACAATTTTTTTTTTACTTTTTTATTTCTAATCTCTTTTAAGTATTTTTTTGATAAATATTAGTTGCAAAATACCCAGGGTTAAAATCTTTGTTCGAATCGTGCCGCGTAGCTCCAATATTTGTAGAAGCAGTCAAATACCCTTCACCATCTTACCGCAAAATAATAAAACTTCCGCCTTAATTTTCATATTTATAAATCTAAATTATCGAAAAATTTTCCGAGCGTTCATAAAAGTCAGTTCAAGTGACTCACGGACGGACATAGTCCAAACGCCATAATGTCTTATAAGTATAAACTTTCTTTGCGCTCCGATGAAAATTGTGGAAATTACAAACGGAATGACACACTTATATATACACCTCTGGTAAAGTATATCACAGCAAAAACAGAACTGAGCTGGAAAACATTGTGTTGTCATTGAAAAGAAGTACTTAGTGGTACAAAAGAACTGTAGGAGTTCTTTTTTTAACCCATGTTTATCGTTGGTAGGATGTTCTTTTTTATACTTTTTGTTCCTTGCTTTCAAAGAACTTGTCTTAAAAATAAGTTTATACAAATTTTTAACAAAAATTCCGTTTCAGCCTTATTAAAAGGTAGTAAAAATGCTTTAAAATTATTAAAATTCTAATTTACTTAGAAATTATTTTCAACTTTTTTCGCGATAAATTTTAATTTATTTTCACATTTTTTAGGAACTTCCAAAGAAGTTTAAAATATGCACTTGGTTTCAGTTTTGAAGTAATAAAACTGTTTTTTTTTTTTTTGAGCTCTTCATCGTTTTTTTTTTTTTTTTTGCTGAGATACAAATAAACACATAATTTGTTAATAAAGAAAAAGGCAAAAATTAAAATCAGGACATTTAATACTAGTTAAAAAAATATAAAAAGTAATTAATATCAAGACAAATTAATTCCGCTTTTAAAAGTCAAAAGAAAAAAACATGATTTCAATATTAGGTACAATTTAGCAAAAATTTTTGCGTAATACCTTTATATCATAAAACTTCCTACGTAGGTACATATGCGATTATTAATATACATACATACTTTCACTTTCATACACTTGATATGTTTTTTTTATACTTACTTAAAAATACTTTTTCCCAAGGTTCACACATGGACAGATAAGTATTCAATTCGTACAACATATGTAACCATTTGATGTAGCGAACAAAACGATGATAGGATTCCTTAATTTTGTGAAACATTTTGTAATAATTTAAACTAATAATTGCACTTTTTCTCCAAAAATAATACTGCTTGCTTAAGAATGTTCAATGCTTTCTTACACTAGCAAATCATAAATACATAATAGAAAATAATTAAATGTTTAACCGAAAACCTCAGAGGGACGTTAGTTTAATAAAAATCATAACTAAACTAAATATTAAATACAAAAAAAATATCAAACTATTACCACAGATATGGGTAGTACTGCTTATCAATTATTGGCTTATGATAATAAACGAAAAATAATAAAAAAAAAAATACAATAATAAATTGAAACATAAAATAACAACTCACCCACCACTTTGGGTGTTATACATATATTCCCCTAGAGAAGTAACAAAAATAGTCAAGTAATTTTTGAATTTTCACATGTGTTGAGTACAAAAAAGCGTTATTTGCTATAACTGGGGCTTGCTTCTGTTATCACTACCAAACCATCCATTATTTAATATCTAAAATACGGACACTGGCACCTGCTATCAATTATGACAAATACACTATACTATATGTAAAAAAATAAATAGAATCTTTATCATTGTTTTTTTTTTTTAGTCCAGTGTATTTTTATTATTAGCATTACTTTTGTTGTTCTTTGTAAGGACATAAGAATGTATTTTTATGTTTGTATTTAAGGATAATTAAAATAATGTATTCTTGTTTGTTTTTGTTTATACTAATTAATAATATATTTTAATTAATGTTATAAATACAAAAAAGATTTGTGTGTTTTCGATTTTTTTCTTATTGATTTAAATACACTGTTTTATTGTTGTTAGTTATTTTATTTTATTATTTTATATACTTGTACGACCACTTGCTTTTTCTTAATCTTATTTGAATTTTTGTTGTAATTTATTGGTGTATTGAAATATGATTTTATTTTAATCAATCAGCTACCAATAAAGTCACAACTGCAGTAAAAGCAAGTAATTTAGTCGTTTTATTATTATGTGATCAACTGAATGATTGCGATTGTTGATTGGTATTTGGGCTGATTAAATATTGTTATTGTAGTTTTTTAATTAGGACAAGAAGACGTAAAATCTTAATTGAACTACTCGAGTACGGTTGTTTCTTCTTTCACCAAAAATTCAATAATTTCTTCATCAACTTCTTCTGTTTCCAAACTATCTGTATCGAAATCTGTAAAGAAAAAAAATATATATATTTTTAAATTAATTTTTTAGGGTTCAATTGGTTCATTTAATGTCCCCAATTACAATTAAAAAATAGATTAATTAAAGTTAAATAAGTATTCTTTGGTTAAATATTTCAAAGAATTAAAAATAAAAAATTTATTTTAATTTAAATTTAAAAATTTTGTGAGCGATAAAAAACTTGGACATCTGTTTATTTAAAAATGCTTAAATAGAATTAATATAATATCCATTGTTTTCAAAAGAGTGGCATTAAGTGGTTGTTTTTAGAATTTCATATAACTTTTAAAGCATGTGCAAGGTTTTTTAGACCACATTTCCTTAATTTCTGTGATATTAGTAGTTTTTTTTTATTTAATTAATTAGTTGTGTTAATTGTTGTAATACTTTTTAGGTATATCCTCAAAACATTGTAAATACCTTTTTATAAATGATTCAATAAAAAACAATAATAATAACAATAACATAATATCCATTGTTTGATCACATTAATTAAGTTTTCTTGCAGTTAAATCTGATGAAAATATCAATTCTACTTTACTATTTTTATGTGGATTAAAAACGATTTTATGTTCTTCGTTTTCTGTAGAAGCTTAATACGATTTCAATTTCACTTTAGAACGAATTTGTGTTCCGTGACATACCTGAATATAAGTTCCAAGAAAACCACAAGAAACCCTTGATATTTAGAAGTTCGTTCTGCTATTGCATGCATGATTGGATCTCTTCCGAATCCATTCCCTAATTAACCTGAAGTAAAAACCTACACGTAATTTCTCACTACTTTCATGTCCCTCCACAGCCGAGCCGTTCTGAACCAATTCATCAGCTATTTCTCGCAATGTATCGTTACCCAGCAGAGTTTGATTTGATGATCACTAATCAATTTCTTTAGAACTTTCCTACATACATCCTACACATATAGAGTTAGTTCTGCATTCCTCTCAAAGTTCTTAACTATCAATTCTGTGTCCTTCAGAATATCTAGAATTTCTGCTTGGAACATACTAAAACTATCTATCGATTTCTACAATCCATAGAATTTTCTGATGCTCTCTTCTAGAAAATATACACCTGCGTCCGTAGATCCCGAGGGAACTAAAACATAGTCACTGAGAAATTGTTTGAAATATTCTACCATAGTACAGTAATCATATTTTTTCTTTATCATTTTTAACCTTTTAACGGAAGCTACATTTTTTGCTCTTAATATAGCGTATGTTATATACTATAAAGATATGTATTAACACCAAAAAAACCCACTTATATTAAATTTATAAATCCTCTTTTAATAGTTAATAAAAATCATCAAATACTTACGATTTCTGAGCTGCATACGTCTTGGTTTTTGTTCCTTCCATTCAGCCACACGCTTGTTGCGATATTCCATAAATTGATCACGTAACTGTGCACGTTTTTCCAATAATTCCTTGGAGGCACGAGTCATACGCATACGATCCTTTTGTTCGAAAATGAAGTAGTATTTCTTCAAATTCTTCTTGATGTCCTTGATCTCTTCTTCGCTGAGTAGAGTGGGTGGACGAGGACGCCACAAGAACTGTACGAAATTCTTGAGAATATTACGGCGAATAATGCGACCCTGGAAGGTGTACATATTGAAACCGGTATCTTCTTTAACCTTCCACGACGAAACGCCAGTTACAACATAACGACCAGTAGGATCCCATTCTACTTCAGAGGCACGGAAATGATCGGGTGAAGCAGTGATGAGGAAATTATTGTTGGTATCGACAAATTCAAAAGTGCCTGTAGTCAAATTGGCCATAACAATAAATTGACCTCTGGGCGACCAGAAGAGATGAGTACATGATTTCTTCTCAAGTTTCTTTACCAATGTGGGCTTGACACCATTGTTGACTTCATAAAAACTTACATTGGAGTTGTTGGTTTCACCGTGGATGATGGCAAATTTATTGCCAACTGGTTCCCAGGCAAATGCCAATATCAACTCTCTGATTTCTACAGAATCCACGGGTACTTCCTTTTCGCGCATATGGAAAATTTCGAAATTGTAGAACATACCTAAGAATTTAACATCCGAATCCTTTTTATCCTTCTTTAATTTCGAATAACGATCTACTTTAACACACAAGTAGTCGCCAGATTTTTGCCAGTGTAATTTACAATCGGCCACATGGAACAGATTCTTATTACGGATTTCACGTTTTTTGGGAATCTCCAGAAGAGTGACACGGGCGGGAATTTGATTTTGTTCCTCTACCCAATAGGCAATAACATTGTCAGTTGGTGACCAGGAGAAACCACGAATACCTGGAACCTTGATGGACTTCAAATCGAGCAGGTAGAAAGAGGGAGTTTCATAAATATGTATGGAATTTTCACCCAAACGAGCAACATATTTGTCATCGTGGGACCAACGGAACATGGAGAACATTGAAACACCATCGGCCACAAAGGAACGCTTTTCGAGACCGGAACGTATATCCCATATAACAACCTTTTGTCCAGTGGGAGTGGGACCATAAGTTACCAAATAATTTTCGCAGGGAGAGAACTCAACAAATTGTGTGCCAGGATGGGGGAAACGTTGAATACGTGTAAATTTGCTACCGCCCCAGATGGCAACACCGGGTTTGTGGAATGTTACCACGTAGGTACCTAAAGGTGACCATTTAACAAAGGTGTCGGTAAAGTTTTCGCGGGATTCCAATTCTGTAGGTTCAGGCAAAGTGTTTTGCCAGAAAGCTACTTGTACACTATTGGGCGAACTTTCAGCAGCAACACAATATTGATCGTATGCATCAGGATCCATAAGGAAACTGTATAAATCATTTTGCATTTTGAAGGGCTGTGTTGTCGGAGGCTCCCATTCTTTGGGAATACTATCGTACTTTTGGAAATCGGTAAATAAATTCACAGCAAAAGTATGATTTTTATCTAAACGATGGTTGTTTAAATTTTTGACGGCCTCTTCAGCTTGTTGAGAGTTCTTGAATTCCATAAAAGCAAAACCTTTGGTCTTGCCCTCCTCATCAACGGGATAAACAGAGTTAACAATTTCCCCGAAATTTGAGAACAACTTACTAATAACCATTTTCAATTTCTCCAAACGTGAGGGTTCAACTTTGGGAATATTATCCACCACCACAACATTTTCAACACCATCAGCCTCGGAGGGACGTTGTTCCAACTTGTCGGCCAACAACTCTGCAAAAACCAATAAATCATGATTAATATTCACAGCACAATTTGCTAAATAATTTTTTAAGGTTATGTTTTCTTTTTGCGACACTTACCCTCATCGGTAATATCGTCTACAAATCCCTCGGGGTCTTCGAAATTTGGCTCCTCCTCGAAGTCCTGATCGTTGGTCGACTCCTCGTTTTTCTTTTTAGCCATGTTTAAAGTGTTTTTCCTTGCTTTTTGCTATAAAAAATTTAAAATTTGCAAAGAAATTGGGAAAACGAACGCCACGCCAGTTGTCACGTCAAATGTAAAGGGCTGTCAAACTGTAAGTTAAAAGAAATGTCAAAAATGCAGTTTGAGGGTCGTTGGGAAAAATGAAGCAAAATATATGTGATTGGCAACACACACCATCAAATTTGGTAATGCAGACAATCCTGCGTGATAAAGCAGTATAAACATTTTTATTTCGAATTAATTATTCGTTACTTGCATAAAATATTGAAATTGTGTCCATAAATGCACATTCTAAATAAAATATTTTTTAAAACAACACCCTTAAAATTATTTCTATAACCCGACACCTGTCATGGTCAAATTTAATCACTTTACATTTGCACCTGTTGTAGCTATGGTAACATTTTTCGTTGTAAACACTTGTCATTTATCATCAATAACCGAAGAGTCAATTTTACACATCATTTTCAAAACTATTTTAAATAACATATTAAAAAATAATTAAAAGATATAATCATGAAATTTATACCTCTGCACGCCACAAATACATCCATTATTTATAAAAACGCTATTTGTTCCACAGCGACATTATTAGTACTAACATTTTTAGTGTTATCCGTAATGATACCAGTACTTCTGGTATCATTATTGAGTCCATATTCAGGTATAGCAGAATCTCGTATTTTATATGAACAACCTCAAGTACAATTCAAATACAATTCCATATTTTTGGCCGAAACCAGAAAAGAAGATGAAAAGCAGTCAGAAGTATTTGCCTGTAGTACATTTCCAAATTTAAATAACGCTTTGAATAACGATAGCAATGATAAATGTGAAGGCATAAAGGTAAGTCCATCAGTTTTTTTAATTAAAAAGGAATGATTAAATATATATGATTTTTTATAAATTAGTATTGGACTGAAGATTTGGATTATGATGGTTATACAGATCGTGTACATTTTGTGCAACAATTGGAGTCTTTAAATCATAAACTAACAGCATTGGATGTAGCTTTATTTTTTGAAGCTCATTTAAAGGTATTTTAAATTGAATAAATTTTAATTATTAAAAAAAATTACCATCTACACTATCTTTTTGGCGCAGCACAAATGCTCCTTATCACCACCTGCCTTGCTAATACATCATTTTGATTTGCCCTCAACTTCCCAACTAACCAGCGGTATAATTTTTTTACGTGCTGAACTTATACTTAAGCAATATGTAGAATTTACTTGTCCCTTTCCGGGACGTAATACTAAAACATCGTTTCGTAATTTAAAATTTTATACAAATTCCTCAAATATGCAACAATTTCAAATAGAGTCCATGTGGGATCAAGTTAAATCCAATCCTGCTTATTTTCATTTGGATGTACAAGAATCATATGTACGCAAAACACCCCATGAACAAGGTGTTACCTTTCAACTGGACTTGGATATTTTGCAATTGGGAGCCCGTTATCATTTGAGCATTTGGGAGAGATTGGGTCAATTTTGGTTATATTTTGCTTCTTTCTTCGGCATTTCATTTTATATAATGAATAAAATCAAGGACTTTCTATTCGGCAATCATATTGTACGTTCATGGGAAATTATACCATGGAAAAAGCTCTACTGACATAGAAATGGCGAACGAATTTATTTGGATGATTATTCGGAAACGAGTGTATTTTAAGGAAGCCGGAAATTTAATAATGAAATCATATTCATATTTGTAACACTTTTTGATTTATTCTATTTTATCATTTAATAATAATGATCCTTGGAGAATTTTTTGTTTGTCTAGATTCTGTTTGTAAAAGTAGCAATAATCGTTTGAAATTAAAACTTTTCCTATAAATTTTTTTAGTTTTACTGAAAATAAATTTCTTTTAGTTACCTAAAATGCCAGAGACCAGGTAATTACATTATTTGATTAAAAATGAAAACCTTGGGAATTTCAATCCAAACAGCCGATATCTAAATATCGCATTAAATATTAAATAAAATCTATTTCGTTTTTTTTTTTTTTTTTCGAAATTTTGCTATAAAATAGATTTTTGTGTTTATCGCACAAAAATTGAATGATGGTTGAAAATATTAATAATCACAAATTTTCTTTGTATTTCATGACTTCGTCTCAGATTCAAATTATTGAGATTATGTTGTATTTACATTTTAATCTCTTAATATTAAGAACTCATTAATTATTATGATTTCTTATGATTAACGCCTTCATTATGTATATAAAAATAATAGCTTCTTAACATTTAGATAGTAAACTAGACTAGAAATGTAGGAAAATATTGATGTGATTGCTATAAAAAAAATCCTACAAAATAAAGAAAATATATAGTAATTCTTCAATGGTCTCATAATTAGCTCAACTCTGTCCTCAACTTAATATTAACTTTTCCAAAGATTTTAGTTTTACATTTATTTAAAAAATGTTCTTAATACAAAAAATTATTGGATATAGATTTAATACCTAACCTGAAGTAATATTAAAAGCCTAATATAGTGGACAAATATTTACTTTTCAATGTTTTTAATTTACTTTTTCCTTCTAATTTTTGTTTTTTTATTTCATTATTTTAAACATATTAGAACTGTTCTTATCTCCTTTTACTCCATTCCACAAATAGTATATAATTAAAATGAAAAGCTTATTGTATATTTTTTAATAATTAAAATTTTAATAGAACTTTTAATATATGTATGTAGTATGTTTGTGTGTAGTGTAACAAATTAAGGACAAAATTAATTTATCCCTAAATTTGACCAAAAATTTTTACAATTAAAAAAAAAAAAAAAGAAAAACTTAAACAAAATAATGTTTAAACTTTTCATAATTCATTCAACATTGTTTTTAAAAAGAATTCATGATTGCATACTATTTTAAATGAAATTATCTTACAATATTTTGCAAATACATTATAATTTTTATCCCTTTTACGTTACGAAATGAAAATATAAAACAAACAAAATAATATGTAATTTTAAGTTAAATTAAGATACAAATCAATTGGCAACATATCTTTTGTACCTTATATAGCTTATATAAAATATTTTTTTTATTTGTATATAATATATTTCTTTTTGTATGTATATTCTCTGTCTTAATTTATATTTCATGTTAGAAATTTCAATAGAAGAATAATAAACGTTCTTGGGCCGATGTGGATAACAAACGCCAAGTACGTTTAATACTAACATATTGTATTAAAGCACGGACACAAATTAAAAAGCCAAATGCCATTATTAGCCACCATAACCAGGAATTTTCATGCGAAGCCAAATCAGTAGAGTGTTTTACTATCAGTGTCCATTTCGCTAGCGATAAACCGAAACCAGATAAGGCACCATAACGAGCCGCAATAGTGTGACAGAAACAGGTCAACATTAGAAAACCAATCCAATTGAATAGAAATGCCACCACAAAAGCCGTTATAAACATGATGTCTGTACCCAAGAGATTATTATCACTTGAATTAGTTAGATTTTCCGCTTCCGATGCATCGATTGCAATAAATGTTAAACCAGATGCAGCACCACCTCCACCACCAACAGTTGTCGCTCCAGGCGGGTCACGCAAATTCGCTAACAAAGGATTTGGTGGCGGTGCTAATGGTGGTGGTTGTAAGGTATGTGTAGTTAGAAATCCCGGTGGCAATTCTCCATTCAGTGACTTTTCCATTTGAACTTCTTCGTATGTGGGTAATTTACCATGATGCATGGGTATTTCTGTTAGTGTAGGTGTCTGCTGTAGATTTTGTTGATTTAATGGCATTTGCGATTGTTGTGTTAGGTTAACATGACTGTTGGTTAATTCATATGGTGGTGGAGCACTAAAATCAGCTTTAGGTGGACCCAATTCCGGCTCGGGCGGACCTTGATTATTATCTGGCATGACTGAATAAAATTGTTGAATTAGCTGTCAAAAGAAAAAATTTTAATAAAAATTAAAAAAAAAAAAACAAATAAATTATTAATGTTCGAAAATATTGAATTGAAGGTGTTTAGCAAAACTAGTATAACTTTTTCAAAATTTTATATATTTTTTTTAATTTTTCAAATGTATCTAAAGCTATTTTTTTTAAATATCTTATCTTTTTATGATTATTAAAAGTTTAGAGATTTGTTAAAATGAAAATCTAATTTTGGAGTACAAAGATTTTATTTTATTCGTTAGAGAAATTAAACAAAAGAACATAACGTTTGGATGGCAAATTTATATTAATTATAATTGAAATCAAATTAAAAGACAACAAAAAGTTTTCCAAATCATTCCTTTAATTATTTTAAAATCTTAATCCTTTAATAAAATAATATAGAAGTAAAATGTTTAATTCCATAATAAAAGTATATAAAAGTGAATCGTCAGATCTTCTCAAATAAACTTACATTTCAAATTTATTGATGATGCAATTTACAACAGAACAATGGGAGTGAAAAACTTTTACTTATAGTCAACACGTTTTTTTACTTTTCCCAACAGATGCACATTTTTGTATAAACAAATAAAAAAATCTAATTGTTTACTCATTTAACTAATTTGTTTGTTATCTAATAAATGTGTGAAAATAAATAATTCACACCAAAAAGATTATTATTTTCCTTTTTGGTGTGAAATATTATATTTTTCGGTTAGATTTCAATACAATACATCAATTACAAAATTTATGGTATATATAATAAATACATATTCAAATATATTCAACTTATTGTCATGTTTAAGAAAATTATTAAAAAATAAACATTTTGAGAATTTTTTAGTGGTACTTTTTTCACCATCAGGGTTAAACAATTCAAATTTTTGAAGATAAAGAAATCTTCAAAAATCAATTTCTTAAAAAAACAACCAGTTTAATTTTAGTGTTGTTATAAAAAAAAATACATTACCTTATATATCCAAAATTTGGAACATTTTTTTCTTTGATTTACAGAATAAAAAAAAAATTGTGTTTACACGGGTCGTGATATGTGGACTAGATGAAATTCGTTTTTCTCATTAGGTCGAGATTTTTTTGTGGGTGTGCTAATATTGCGTCCTAAATAACAGATTACTCGATTCGAACGGTATGCAGGATTTATATAAATCAGGCCTGGATCAAGCTCAAGATTTTGGGAGAGGAAAATATAATGATTTTCACAACTATTTAGTAAAAATTTTTCATTTTTGGGAAGGAAATTTCCCTTTTTTCCTCCCCATGGATCCGCGACTGATATAAATGATACATCAAAAAACGCGCAATAAATTGGCAATCAATTTTTTCTCCTCTCAGTTATTTAATAGATATTTGATTTTTTACTAAAATTTCCTTTTAAAAGTGAAAACATCAAAAATGTTTCAGTATTTCATCTATATCACAAATTGAGTAAAATAGGCTATGGACCTTCAAAATCGATGCACAAACTATGATTTTTTTCATAGCTTATATTTAAGCTATATTTAACTTTTCATATAATTATTCTTAACAATTTAGTTATAGTTGGGTAATTAGTAGCAAAAACAAATAAAAAATAATATTGAAAAATCGGGAACATTTTGATCCATATCTCTGAAATTATTAACGTAGCTTGTAGGCAATTTTCTTCTAATTATTTTGTATCATATTTGTATTATATTTCGAAATAAATTTCCGAAAATACCCATTTTTTCTTAAAACAACTGACGAGATAAACAAGAATCTGCTTTCTCACGAAAATTGTCTCAATAATTTGCAAGTTATAGATAGAAATATTCCCGAATTTATTACTATTATTTTTTTAATTTTTTTCGCTACTAATTTCCCAATAATTACGGAATTTTAAAGTCAACAAAAATATGAATATCATCATCCATCATTTAAGTGTAATGTAACTAAATTGGGACAAACCTCCCTCGTGTTAAATAAGTGTGACTGCCAGCTTTTCGGTAGTCCAAGTAGTCATGACCGTAAACGTTTAATGTGAAGGCAATTTTGTTTTTTTAAGGCGAAACATTTGTTTAAGCTCTTCTTCTTTGTTGCTATACATTTGGGTTTATCAAATCGACTTTCGAATAATCGAACAATCAACTTTTTGTTGTAAAAAGTTGAAAAGTCGAAATCGACTTTTTGATTTGAAAATTGTCGATAAATCGACTTTCTTGATGCCAAAAATCGAAAAATCGGAAAAAGTTTAAAATAGTCGAAAAAACTACATAGTAGTCGGAAAAAATCGAAAATAGTCGGAAAAAATCGAAAAGTCGAAAGTAGTCGGAAAAAATAAAAATTTCGGAAATAGTCGCAAAAAATCGAAAAGTCGGAAAAAGTCGAAAATAGTCGGAAAAATTCGAAAAATCGGAAAAAGTCAAAAATAGTTGGAAAAAATCGAAAAGATTTTCGGAAAAAATCATAAAGTCGAAAAGTCGATTATAATCGGAAAAAGTCGAAAATAGTCAAAAAAAGTAGAAAAGTCCACTATTCCAAAATTAAAAAAGTCGAAAAGACGAAAATTCGACTATTTAAGAATTAGAAAAGTGGAAAAATCGACTATTTGAAAATTAAAAAATGTCGAAAGAGTCGAAAAGTCGACTTTTTGTTCAAACTATAAAACCCTAGTTTACATGGGTATATTCACTTAATCATGAATGAAATCATTTTTGGCAACAATTTTCAAGATACGTTTTTTATTTTGCTAGTAGTTTTGCCAGCTTTGGTATAAAAATGATAAACTGAAACATTAGTAAACATTTTTTGAAATTTTGCAGGGAAACCAATTTCGGAACTAAAAGAAATTCAAATTTGATATTATATTAGAACGAATTACACAACTTTCTCGAGTGATTTTTTTTTTAAAGGAGGGCGAACAAAATGTTTTTGTTATATAATTTAACAATAACAATTCTAAATTTAATTTTCGAAATTTGTTTCCAATAGCACAAATTACTCTGTTCTATTTAAATTATAAATATATATTATGTATATAGCTATATTCCCCAAGGTATTGATTGACCAACAAACAATTTGTGTATACTAGAGAGTAATAAAAAAAAACAAGATGTTGATAATTATAAAAATAAATTAATAAAACAATTTTCAATATAATGTTAATTAAATTAATACTTGTTTATTTGTTGTTGCTAGACGTATTATTTATTCACTACTAAAAGTAATAGTATGCAATAACGTAAAATATCTGCGCTGCAATATTGAAAATATTATGAATAAATTTAATGAAAAATATAGTTAACATTAAATATTTCGTTGTTCGTAGTATGAAATGCAAAGAAAATATATGTATCTATGTAAAAGGAAAAAATAATACAACAGTTATTAAACAATGTTATAATAAACTGTTTTAACGTCTTTTAAAGTTTCAGTTAAAAAAAAAAAGAAATACTCTTTTGCAAATAAATACATTAAAATAAAAGTTAACTAAAACAATAAGCTGCCAAAGGAAATTATAAAGGAAAAAAACAAAAAATATTTATAAATAAATAGTAAAACAAGTATAAATAAATAATTTTAATCTTAAGACAAGATTACATATAAAAACAGGTTAAAAATGTTAAATAAAAAATACAATAATTTAATAAAACAAAAAACAGCTGCTTTAAAATGAACAAATAGCTTAAAACTAGAGTTTAGTGGTCGTATTCATAACAAAATTTTTAAAAGTTTATAAAAGAAAATGTTCTTCAATAAACTTCAAAATTTTATTATAATTTATGTAAAAGATTTCTAGAATATTTGCAGTGCATTAAAGTGTGAGTTTTAATTTTTAAAAGGGGTCTGTCTGTCTGTCTTATGTGTTGGTGATTTCATTATTATAAGCTGAATTAATAAATTTCAAACATGATACAAAAGATTTTTAGTCATTGGTTTTAGTTCATTAACGATTTATAATAATAATAATAAGTATGATAACTAGTTTTTTGTTTAATAAAACTTTAAAAGATAAAAGGCAATAAATAAGTTTAACTAAAACTACAGCATTTTTTGTTGTTGCTGAAACGTTGAAAATTAATGTTAACGTTTAAAAGCCGTTGATAAAGGTAAAACTTGATAATGATGAGGACCAAAGGGTCGCATTTCTGGAATTTTCGTTATGCCATCAACTTCATCCATACCAGCATTCTCATGAGCCATAGTGGCACTTTCACTCATTTTCAATTTTTGTTGCTTTTCATGGCGTATATATAGCGAAAAACATAAAACGAGCATAAATATTAAAGCTAATGTGGCACCACTGGCTATACTGGCTGTTTCCAACATGGCACGTTGTCTGGTAGGCAAATAACTACCATCAATCTCTTTGTATTCACAGCGTGGACCCATAAAGCCATTAGCACATTCACAATTATACAAGACTTCATTGTGGATTTCGACTTTAAAACAGGTGGCATCATTTAGACAATACCAAGCCGCATATGGCGGTGGACAATTTAATATGGGGAATGTTATATTTGGTCTTACTGTTGTCATGGTGGGTGCCATGGTAGATGGTGACGTAGGTCTAGGTTTGGGTGCAGCCCGTGATGAACAACCCAGGCAAACAGTAGCCATAGTTATAAGTAGATATAAAACATATAAATATTTCAATTCCATGATCATTATATAATTCATTTCGTTTACAAATTAATTTTTTTTCTAAAAATCCAACATTTTATTCCAGATGTTGTTGTCGTTATGTATCGTTTCGTTTCTTTCGATTTCGGTTATTTGGCGTTTTTTAGTTTTGGTACGAAAACGAGTTTTTAAAATCAAAAAAGCTGAAAATTAATATAAAATTTTTTAAATTAATGAAATGAAAAAACCAAAATAAAAGTTTTTTTTTAAAAAAATATTCAAAATTATATTTATTAAATGAATACAACAAAATCATTAAGAACAAAACAGGAAAAATATATTAAATGAAATTAAAATGTAAATTTTAAGCAGCTGTTTTTTTATTATTTGATCACTAGTTTAAGTAGCGGTAATAGTTTAAGTAGTATTGCAAAGAGTATTACGAGATAACAACTTCAATCCCCCATTATAAAAGTCCCTGGCTAGTAGCGGTTGCTTTGTTAGATGTTTAGCTTTTTTTTTGCCTTTAGAGAGCGACCTATTAAAGAAAATAACGAACTCATTCATTAAAATTACAATAAACATACAAAAAACAAAACAAGAAACTTTGCAATTTTAAGAACAAAAATTTGTATTTACCTGGAAATATTTCATACTTTTTTTACTTTATTAAGTAATATTATTTAGCACAATTTAAGAATGCCTTCTTAAAAACGTAAACAATCTATTTTAAATAAATTTTGTTAGCACAATATTTATTTTCTCACTTAATTAATTTTAATTAACAAAAGCATTAAAAAAATATATATTTAATTTTTTATATAATAAAGTGTATTTTTATTTAATGATTTATTTAATGTTTTAACGTAGTAACGTATCTTTCATACTCTTTAACTTGTTCATAGGGTTTGGGGTACAGGAATTCCCGCGCGGGAAATCCCGGGAATTCCCGGGAATTTTTTTAAAATTTCCCGGGAAATTTAATATTTATGGAGTTTTATAATCCTATAGCAAAAAGTGTTACTGTTAGTATCGCCTCAATGTAAGCCTTAAATTAATATAAAACCAAAACTTACTAAACGCTTTTTTAGATACTGCATATTGTTTTTAACTACATGTTGCTATAATTTTTTAACATTTTTAAACTTAATTTAAAAATGTGTAAATATATTAAGATACGAATGTACTTTATTTTTCAAAAATAATCGTCTTGAAATGATTAACAATATCTTTAAAATATTAAATGAAAACTAATTTTTATGAGATTTCCAAACACTACATCATTGGATCACAAAAGATTGTTGAGAACCAACTTAAAAAGTATTCAGATTTGAGTATTAGAACGATAAGAAAAACTATTTATACTGAAATTTATGCTACAAACTAGGATTTTTTTTAATTTTTAGCATGAAGAACTATTTATGTTAAAAATCTGAAGTATACAATTTCTTATTCCATAATATCATTCACAAAAGCATACTTCTACTGAATCATTTTATAAAGAAATCATTGAATTTTTGTTAAACCAAATTTTCTAAAAATTTAGTGGGTATATAAGATTTGTTTAGCCAAAAAGAAAACATTAAACTATTTTGAAATTCATATGTGCTCTCAATTTAGAATACGGGAAGAAGGCTAATATTTTACAAAATGAATCATAAAATATTTTCTAAAGCTAATTCATAAAAGATTTAAATAGAAGACAATTTTAATTATTCAAAATATTTTTTAAACTTGAATTGCATAATTGGTAGTGCATTCTTTGAAGAATTAAAGTCAAAGAATTTAAGTCTATGAATTGAATTGTTATGAATTCTCCAAAGAAATTTCTGTAATAATAATAAATTTATTTCGACTTTGAAAAGCCTTTTAAAGAATTAAATCCTTGAAACCTTTGCTTACAATAGACTCTTATTTTATTTGTATGAAATATTTAAAATTTTTTAAATTTTAAATTAGAATCCATACTTCAATATTGTTTTTAATCATAAATGTGATTAATAATGTATAGTATTGAATATAAAAAATAATTGGGGGATTCACAAAGTGTGCTATCATGTCGTATTGTCATGTGTTCTAAAATATTTCAATGTATAAAAAATATTGTTATTGCTTTTCCTTCATAAAATTTTATGACTTTATGACAATACGATGTGATAGCACACTTTGTGAATACCTCAAATATTCTTTATAAAAATTATTTTCATTCCCGTTTCCCGGGAAACAAAGTATCACGGGAAATCTCAAAGCCTACTTGTTCATAATAACATATCAGTTTTTTCCAGAAAAGTGGTACTTTCTTTAAAAATTATACAAGTATTTAAAAAATCGGACTTTTATTAAAAAAAACATATTTTTAAATTGTTTTCCAAAAATTACAACATAAACAAAATGATAAAATAAATACATTGTTTTCAAAATCGTTTTCTATCACATACCTGAATATTAAAAAATCTTCTTCCCAAGAAAATCTGAATTGATTCTACAACTAGTTTCAGAACATAAGTAAATAAATAGCCTATACTTATTCTATTCTGGCATTACGACCAATGTTTTTTTTAATTATCACCTCCAGAACTATCTAGCAAAAAATAATGGTAGTCATTCTTTACAAACGACATCTGAATCACATCCAAATATGCTAATGCTTATTTTCAGCTCATCTTGTAGCTATTTTTAACATCATTAGTACATCCATAATGTAATTTTATTTAACCTTTTAACATTAGACTATAGTTTGTACAATAAGTCAAAGTAAAATGTCCTTTTCGAACTAAAAATCAAATAATAGTAACATAATGTTTTCCAGATTTCTGTGGAATTTTCGATTTGTATTTAATTCTATTAATAATTATTTGAATAAATAGTTATGGACATTTACACAAATTTGGAAATTGGAAGCTATGCAAGTGTATTTTTAATTTCTACATTAATATCATTTTTTAAATCAGATATCTCACAATTTTAAAGAACTATTTTT
>MINK01012444.1:28817-44443 GCA_001735545.1 Phormia regina
ATTTTCTTGAAATTTTCACAGTGTGTTCCTATATGCCTGGAAGGAAAAATAGGCTACTTTTATTTATTTAGTAGTATATCTCGGAAATTGGTAATACTAGAGTCCCAAAATTTTGCACGAACAACTTTGACACCTATATGATCATTCTGGAAAAAATAGGCAAACTAACAAAAGGGGGTGTGGCACTTCCCACGCCTAATAATGCTTGCCAATACCAAATGCCGCAAATATAGGAAACTACAACAAAAGTACTTTAATTATCATAATTTTTAGTATAAAAAATTGTATTAATCGAGATACACATTAAAAGGACAATAAATATAGATTCCTTAATTTAATTTCTAAAATAGAATTAAATCATACAGAAGCTTGATTCCTAAAGCTTTTGACACAATGGAAATAATCTGAATCATACGATTTACACCCAGATATCACCGAGAATGTATTTTGAGAATCATTTTTCTTTAAAGCTTGCAAGTGCAACTTCTTTACAAATTTATTTGAATATAACCATTTTGTTATGTGATATTTAGCTAGACAGAAACATGTTTATTACGATTCTTAAAACTATTTTTTTTAATATATATGAATAATATTAAAAATATCACTCAATTTATTTCAATTCACAGTAATTGGAAATAAAAAATTATATTCAATTGAATTTTAAAGGAAATTCTTCAAATTTTGTGCCCATTTTGCAAAAGATACCAAACTTAACATTTAATGAAATTTTCATTCTCTTGGAAATTAACTCAATACAAAGAAAGATAAACCAAGAATTATTTTCTCAGGTATAATTTAAAAGAATACTAAATTAAGTTTTTGAAAGCTTTAAAATTCGTTTTTTAATTAAACCTAAATAAAATTTATTCTTTCGATGCCTACCCTACGTACTAAAAAGAAAAACAGCTTCTTTTGTAGGAAATAATTTTGTTATCCATTTATCATCTTTTTCATTTTATTTAACATAAAAACTTAATTCTTATCAAATTAACTGATAGAAATGTAAAATACTGGCATTCACCATCATTCAAATAAAATACCAGTAAACAAAGATGTTTTTGCTGTTGTTTGTATATCAAATCAATTGATATTTGTATAAAATTACTTAGAAATCTATTTGTCCTTGGAATCACCCTTGCCACCACGAATTCTACCAGTACGACGGGCAGCAATAAGACCGACCTTACGACCAGCAGAGGTACCACGCTTAACTGTGGAAGCTTTACCAATGTGTTGATGGTTACCACCACCGTGAGGATGTTCAACGGGGTTCATAGCAACACCACGAACCTTAGGCCAGCTGTTACGCTTAACCTTGTATTTGTGGTAAGCACGACCGGCCTTCAAGATAGGCTTGTCAATACGACCACCACCGGCTACAATACCAACCATAGCACGATTGGCAGAAGGTACTACTTTCTTGGCACCAGAGGGCAACTTGACACGGGTCTTCTTGGTGTCGGGATTGTGGGCAATAACGGTAGCGTAGTTACCAGATGTACGAGCTAAACGACCACGATCACCGGTCTTTTCTTCCAAGTTACAAATGATGGTACCTTCAGGCATTTGAGATACGGGCATCACATTACCAATTTGGAGGGTAGCTTTACGGCCACAGTATACGAATTGACCGGTGTGCATACCTTCGGGGGCAATGAAGAGTTCCTTGCGGATCTTGTAACGGTAAGGGTCACGGAAGTGGACTACAGCCAAAGGAGCACCACGGCCGGGGTCGTGGATGATTTCCTAAAAAAATAAAAAAATTTCATTAATTCACATGTTCCTAGGTGTAGAAATACATTATATTGTGGTATATATTAAAACTTACCTTGACAACACCGCGAATGTAGCCATTACGTTCAGCGAAATCCAAAGATCTCAATTTAGCAGCGCCTTTGCGATGATGTACATGGGCCTTGAATACGGACCCAGCACCTTTACGTTGTGCACGAATAACACGACCCATTTTTTGGCTTTAATGTTTCTAAAACAAATTAAAATTTGAAAACATTGAGATTGTATATCGCAATACGTCACTTGAAAAAACACAAGTTCATTCTATATACGAGCCATTGTTGTATGTATCAAATTGTTTACAAAAATATAATTGCATATTTTTCAACAAGTTTCTGCGAAAAATTCATAAATATTATTAACGCACTATAATGAACATAGTATTTTTTCACATTTTGCATATAATTTTAATAGATGGCTCGAAAATTTTTATATTTTTACAGATTTAATTTTAACACACAACACCTACCGAAAGCCTGCTAAAAAAGAAAAGAAAGAAAAGAAGGAAGAAAAATGGCTGTCAAAGTTGTCAAATGATTGTGTGGCAGTATGGTAATCATTTTTTCATACAAGTGGCAACATAACAGTAATGCCAAGTTTTTTTTGGCTTGTAGGAATGCCAAACTAATGATTATGAAAATATCTCTTTCAGTTGTAGTTTTTTATGTTAAAAACTGTATTAAATGGAAAATATTCATTTTATATAATTGTTTTTATGCTTGTAATAGTTTGCAGTCTAATATGAACTTTTAAACATTTTTACAAAAAACGACTGCTAATTTACAAAAATAATAATAGTATTAATTCTGTAATATAAGACCAATATTAAAAAATAAAAATTTAAATGTTTTTAAAATTAAAAAAGTATTAATTTAATTTTCAAAAGATGTTACTAATTTCGTTCAAAAAAAGTATTTTTAGAGGTAAGCATTTTTAAATATTCATAAAACTAAAATATGGAGGCCAAATTTTTCAATAGAGAGTAAAAATCTATTAATGCAATATATAAATAATTTAATTTTATTAGAATATGTCAACATGACAAAATTTATGAATACAATATAGTTCTTCTCCTTTAACAGAACAATAAGTACAATTTTCAAAAGTAAATAATACTGTTTATGTAAATATCATAGTATAATTAGAAAGTAATAAGAAAAGTAAGAACAGCTGTTTTACAATTTTTTCATTGATATACCTCGCGTTACTGTCAAATTGTTTTTGTATTTCCATGTAAATTTTTTTGTGAGTATTTTAGTCTTCCTCTCCTTTATTCTCTCATTTTCTGTTCATAGCATTTTGACATTGTGTGCGGTAGTTTTACACTAACCAAATACAAGGAATTTTTGTTTTTGAATATGTGCGAGTACTTTGTATATATGATCCATTATGAAAAAAATTTCAGCTAAAAAACGAAAATGAACAAAAAAAGGTGATTCAAATTTTTCGACAAGTACGTAGGTACATATCAAAAGCATCAATTATCCAAAATTTCTTAAAAATTAGTCTCCTGAAAATTTACCAATATTTAAAAAATGCTCCAAATTTTTTAAATTCTCTTTTTAAATTTTTAAAACATGTAAAATTTGCTTTCGAAAAAAAATTAAAATTAAAAAATACTACCTAACTAAGGTAGAAAGCATACATTTTCCAAAATTAATGGCAATTTTCAAAAGTTAATTTTTCGAAAAGGCTACATGTTTTCAAAAATTATATTAATATAAAAAAAAACTACCTAAAAAAATACAAAACATAACTGTTGGTTTTTCAAAGGTTTGGTACTGGAAATATTACAAATTAAGAAAGTCATATTTGTTCCTTTTTTAGATATAAACAATTTATATTTTATTAAATAATTCAATTAAACTTAATTACTGATGGATCAAAAGGTTGTCCCTTAAATGGAGACCCCTCTGCATTCCAAGCTTGTCTCAAGCGAGCTAATTGTTCACTTTCATTTAAAGGCAGCGTTTTAATTTCTTTTTCTTGATGGTTTGCTTGCAATTTCACTTTTTCTATGGCATTTTGAGTATCTGGAGAATATTCATTAATTGGACGTTCAGTATCTACAGTTTTAATATCAATAGGAGATTCATTTAAAAACAGTTTATCCCACCAACATTCTTTAAGTTTATCTAAAAATAAAAGTTTGGTGTTATTTTTTATCACACATTTACATTCATATGTATGTACAAAAATCACACAATGGACGATTAATGAATTTTCAATTTCATTACCATTAAATTGAGCAATGCTACTTTTAATTTTTTCATTATCACTCATTGTAAACACTTGATAAAAAACATACCAAAACTTATTACAAGTTTTCCATCTGTTATTGTCCAAACAACATCGTTGTGTCTGTATTTATCCCAAGTTTCGCCTTTTATTAAAATTTCTTCATTAGGCAATAATGATTTAATAGTAATATAATTTGATTTAAAATCAATTTTAATATGTTTGGCTAATTTCACTGCGATAGGGAGAAGGACATTTATTTCTATATCTTTTAATGTTTGGGACCAACAATAGTTTTCAAATACAGAACCATTCTTGTAGTCAGATTCATTAAACTTTGAAGTACTCGTAGGACATACTTTAGCACTTTTTGATATATCGTCCACCAACATTTCAACATCATTTGTGTCACATGTCTTCTGTTCCTGTTCGTTACATTCTTCTTCCGTAGCAATTTCAACTTCTTCCGCCACTAATGTTGGCCCATCAACTATAAGATCTTTTGTTAATAATGGCTGTTCTTCACATCGTTCATATTTTTGCATACAGCTCATAAGGATTTGTTCTTTAACCCCTCTGGGAAAGCCTAATTTATCATCTTTGGTTTTTTGTATGTGATAAAAATCTGTGCTAAATTTAAAAATAATAATTTACACGTATTTAAAGTAATATTTTAGATTTTATAGTCTTCTTACTTTCGACTCATAAATCCAAATATTGCATCTAGAAAACCAGTCAATGATTTTCGTTCTTCCAATATTTCTCTTAATATACAATCAGAGCGTAAATAATCCATTTTAATTGAAAAAATACTTTATTAATTTGTTAAGATAAATTATTTGTTTCTATGAAATAAAATATTCTTTCCAATTTTGTTTATTTTTAATAAAACTCTTCTCATGTTGCCATATCATACCAAAATGGAAAATATTCATTGGGATGCCATACAGTGAAAATTGTTAACCCTTATGTTAACGTTTAAAAACTAAGGTTTTATCATAGTATAATAACAAAGTACTCGCACATCTACAAAAACAACAATTCCTTGTATTTTGTTAGTTTAAAACTACCGCGCACAATGTCAAAATGCTATGAACAGAAAATGAGAGAATAAATGCGAGGACGACTAAAATACTCACGAAAAAATTTTACATGGGAATACAAAAGAGATGTATCAATGAAAAAATTGTAAAACAGCTGTTCTTACGAGTATACTTTCTAATTATACTATGGGTTTTATGTAAAAGGAATTGTTTGACATAAAAAGACCTCCCTAACTTAGCTCTGACTTATTTGATTTTTGCGCTATTGATAGTGCTTTTATCGGTGAAAATCGAAACTCACATTAAAAATTTTTTGTTATAAAAAAAGCTGAGTAAAAAGGAAGAATTACGTTTGCGAAGTCGCTTTTGACACACAACAGAGTTTAAAGTTCTAATTAAGAGCTCTCTACATAAAGTGTATTTTATAAATGCGACATAACTCATGATTTTTTATATTTTGTAATTTTCAGTGCAAAAAATATTTTTTTTTAAATATTTCTGTTTAATAGGGCTATTGGCTTCTTGGAGAAATTCGATTTTCAAAGCCCTATAACTTCCAAAATATTTATTTTAATATTTATTAATTCTTCATTTACATAACCGAGCCCATTGCGGCCTCATATGGTTAAACAAAGCTACGAAATATATATAAAAAAGTAAAAAGTAAAGTAAATAACAAAAATAAGTAATAACTAATATTAATAATAAATAATGGTAACAATGAGATCAATCAATATATAATATAATAAAGCCATGGTGAAATCAATTATATTAAAAAAATAATAATAAAAAATGTGCTTCTACAAAATTTCATGATCCTGAGTGTTCACATAATAAATTGATTTAGATTTAAAATCCGAAACCGAATAAGAAAAAAATCAAATAAATCGGTGCTGAGATAGTGGGGTCTATTTATGCCAAAAAAAGAAAATGTTTTAAATTTTAATAGTTCCAGTATCTTTGATTAGTTTCCAATTTTATTCATTCGAATTTATATTTATTTATTATAGTTTGGCAACTCTAGAACTATTTTTAATAAGAACAGTTTTCTTTTTATCTTCTAGTTCTTATAATCTTTGTTTTGCTTTTCATTCTTCAAGTGATTTTTTTAGAAAAGTTTATTGCTCTTTCTTGAGTTATTATAATTATTAGAAAATAATACTAAAAATAAATTATTTGTTTATATTTTAATAAAAATACAAAGAGAAATCTATAAAACTTATTTATGTGTTTGCAAAAGCTAAATGAAAAATAAAACGTAATAAAAAAGTGTTTCATAAACCTCAGAATAAAAAGAAAAATGGCGGGAATTTCTTCAACAAAATTTCTAACAATTCTATTTACCCCTGTGGGGTAATATGAGCACTAATACTGGTATCACGTTGTAACTAGAAAAGAGCGGCAATACTCCAAATCATATGAAAGAAAAAATAAAACAACTACAAAACCAGCTAAAAAATTAGTAGCAGAAGCAACAAAAACTGTGAAAACAAAAACAACACACGTAACAAAAAGAACGTCTACGTTTGATTTTTTATAATAAAAAAACTTCATTGACCTAAATAGGCTTAAAAAATTAAAAATATTTAAATAAAAACAAAATTAAAATATATTTATTTATATATTTTAATAAAATAAAAAGCAATTCCTTTAAAATATCAAAAAAAAAAAAAAAAAAAAAAAAAAAAAAACTTAAAAACAAGTGCACACATGCCGTTTTATACAAATTTACGTATAAATCAAGAAAATATTGATACGCCGTCAACTCTGCTCATTGGTTCATTTTCCATGTTTGTCATATTCTTCTATTTAAAATTACTTTATATTTTGGTTGCCATTTATTTATCCTTACATTACGTACACTGATAGTAAACCAAGGACACAGATCTACGGGCGGAGGAACACTTCTAGTCGTCTAAGGAATCAAGCAAAAAAAGTGGATACGAATACTCATCATGATGTATCATTTTACGGCAGATCATCCTCCAGAGCCAGTAAGGCTATCTTTTCGTGCTCTAATACCGGGTCATATACGTCAATATCTAAAGGATTTCCAATTGGATGCCATTCGTTTTATGCATAATTTTCTGGCAAAGGGTGAATTTTGTGTTTACAATGATGAAAGTGGTTTAGGAAAACAAGCGTCGGTGGCCGTCTTATTAGATGCTGCTTGTAGCAGTAGAAAATGTTTAATTGTTGTTCAGAATGATGACCGTTATGTTAATGGTTGGGAGTTTCACTTTAGTGTTTTAACGAATACCAGTGTTGCGGTTATAAAAGATGAAAAAGGTGAGTGAGTAATACTGGTTAGAAGTTTTTATATATTGTGAAATTAAACAAATTTTGTAATAAATATTTAAATATGTAAGGTAAGGGAAATATTTCAAAAACAATGAAAAAAAGTACCTACGTACTTCTTTCCAATAAGAACCCAAGGTTAAGTTCATTACTTTTTCAGCACTTTCTCAGTTAATTTTTTGATAAGTAATGATATAAAAGATACATTCTTGACTATTTAAGCATTTATTGAATTTACTCCATATACGAACTGTACAAATCAAGGAATCAGAATAATCCACAGTCATACAAAGCACCTTGGTCATGTAGTTTAGCCATTTAGCTTCAAAACAGATTGAAGCTAAATGGCTTCATAATATCATAAATATTAAGAATACAACTTATTATTTGCACCGTTTTAAAGTTGGACAATGTTGGAATTGTGACACAGAAATTTATTACGAAAACTAAGAAAAAAAAGTAGAAGGGAATTTTTAATTCTAGAATATTTTGAAATATTCGTAATTTGCAAATGTAATTTATAAAAACACTGATAAGTATGTGTTTTTATAACATACAATTGCAATTAAGAATTTCATTAGACTGACCAATGAAATATTTTGAAATTTACACATTTTGATAATAAAATGTGGTAGTATTTGTTAAACAGTTTATTATGTTGGCAAAATTTAAAATTATGTTGTAAAGGTTTAGTTTCAAATTGCTTTTTTAAGATTGCATTGATCAACACCAAATAAAAGTTATTGGGACTTAATCTTAATCTATATAAAATAAAAATTAGAAGTATACTAAAATGTTTGTGGTTTTCGGCATTTTATTTTTTAATTTGGGTTATTGCATAGTTTCAATGATAAAATATATAATAAAAATTTGTTTATAGTGGTTTAACATTATAATATCGTTTTTAATTTTACAGTGCCGTTGAAAATACTAGCACCACCGTAAGGTGTCATAGGAAATTTATTTTGCTAAATAGGTTAGAAAAATTTGAACTTTATTTCTTCTTGAAGACTATTTTTAATAACATGCTTACATTATTTATTTTTAATTATTTCAATTCAGTGTAATATAAAAATCCTTATTACATACAGTTACAAAATGAAACAATATTTCTGCGGCAGTAAATTCGTATACACGGTACAAACCTCTAATCTAGTGTTTCTCCTAGTTTCTTTTTCATGTGTGGAATACAAAACATAGAATACAAAATTTTAATTAAAATTGTGTTCTCTTATTGGCAAGCCCGGCTCTAATATACTTTTTGTTTTTGTATTAACTTTAGTTCTTGCGATTTGTAAAATTAAGGAGATTGCACTATATGTGTAATGAGTGATATCTCGAAAAGGACTTGTCTGATTTTGTTTAAAAAAATATAAAACAAATTTAATTAAAAATGTTCTCAGTCATTCTTACATTACTTTTTAATATTGACAATAGTTATGGAGACATTAAGCTTAATTTCTTAAAAAAATAAAGTTTTATCCAAATAAAAAAAAGAATTTTTTTAAAATCATAAAAATTGGTAAAAATACTAATTTTCAAGTAACATTGACATGGAAAAAATCACAAACTAACTAAAGAAATTACTTCTACTGGCATCATCAAGTTATGCTGACTATTTTAATAGATTTAGAGCATTATTTTTTAACAAAAATAAGAGTTGTTTTGTGATTTTTATTTATTACATAAAATACCATATAGAAAACGATTCACGCCCAACTATATGATAACCTACACCATTGCATATGTTACCAAAATTGGGAAAGGAACCAATATACTTGTATTGAATGTATTTAATACTGAATATTACGTCGATACTAAGATTCACATGCATTTATGCACTTTGGTGAAATTGGGTCTTATATGGGAGCTATGGTCAATTATGGACCAATCTTCATAAAATTTTTGTTATTTTATCGAATATGGAGGCTATATTCAATTATGGACCGATAATCCCGAAATTTAGCACACGGATTTAACCTTACAAACTTAATTGCTTATGCTCTGCGTTACAATCAAAAGGAGAACTCTAAATCAGAAATAAATGCAAAAAAGAAAAATTAAAAATATAATTTTCATATCTCTATATCCATTAGTAGTGTACTTCAATATAAAACTAAAAGTGTAGAAAAACTTACATTAGAAAAATATTTATTATTGTTTAATAATTTCATAATATGTAAAAACTATAAAACATGTAAAAATTATAAATAATAAAAAACAAATAATGTATTTATTTTCTAAACTGCATTTATTTCTAAACTTTATTTTTTTTAAATTGTAATGTTTATCCCCGAATTTGTACATAGACTCCACCGATACTCCCCATCATATATATCTAGCAAAATGGAGTACTTTAAGAACAATTGGCGATTTGAGTAAATTTAAATTTGATTTCATAATTCTTGATAATCGTGGTCAAATGTTGAATAATAGTTTTTGTACATCAATGCTACTCAAACATTATGAACGTAAAATTAATATATTGATCTCCAGTGTTGATATAACAGTGAGTAATACAAAATTAAATAAATTGTTGTTATAAATATTACTTATGCTATTTTCTCCATTTCTAACAGAGTGATTTAAAACTATTACATAATGTTTTAAGATTAGGCGGACGTTTGGAACCGCAATACACCAGCTTTAAGACTTTTGAAGAAAAATTTAAATTACCCGATGCTAAAGAGTTGGCCTATAAACGTGTAGATCTAGAGGAATATTTTTGTAAACGTGAACGTTTAGCTGACTATTGCAAGTAAATGAGATTATGGAAATTTGTCATAAATATTGTATTTATAATTATTTTTTTCTAGGTCCTTTCGTTTAAGACGTTATTGCCATCAATATGAATCACAGTTGCCTTTGGTTAAAGAGGATCGTTATAAAATTAATCTTGATTTATGGCGAGAAAAACAAAATTCCACCAATTCAGAAAGTAGTAGTATAGAATTTGTAAATAATCAAAATCGTGAAGATGAACATATTAAAGATACTCAAGAACTTTTCGAAGAGTATTGTAGACAACGAAGAAAACAACATTTACAATTTCAACAGGAGGAAGAGCAACGTCTGCAGCAAAGAGAAAGGGAGATGTTAAAAAGTTTACACGCAGAAAATGAAATTATCTATAATGTTGATGATGAAGTGGCTTTAATAAACGAGACACCTACAGTGGCAGCAGAAAAAACACCACCTGTGGCTATGGATAATTCAGATGAACCCGTTCTAATGTCTCCTTTAATGGTAGAATCCGATTCGGATGCTGATGATGCTCCAGAAATATGTAACGATCCTTTGAAGGATATTGAAATAGTCGATTTGTCCAGCGAAGAGAGGGAAGACCAAGCTGAAAAACCAAATGAACAAAAAGAACTTAATGAAACTAATAGTAAAATCATACAAATAGTGGAAAATACTAAAAATTGTGAAAACAATAATAAAATTTCTAAAAAGAGAAAACGTTCTGAATTGGATAGACTGGAGGAAAATATTGTTGATAAACTTAAAGTAACGGAAACACCAAAAAGGTTAACTAGAAATGCGAAAGAGGAAGAAACCTCAACTAAAAGGCTTAAAGATAGATTCCTGGAAAAAAGAGTGGAAGCCGCCATATCTAAGAGAACAAGTTCAAAAGAGAGAATAAAATCTATCATTAAAGTAGAAAAGATTTCAGATAACCAAATACCTGATAAAAGTAGAGTAGCAACAGCAACAAAAAGAAATGCTATAGTAAAAACTGCTAAAGAAAATGAAAAGGCGTCACCGAATGTAACAGAAATGCAGTCGAAAGACAATTGCCCAACTCCCAAAAATACAAAAACTTCTACAGACAATGAAAAATCAAAAACAAAATCCATCAACTCCAAAACTAATTCCAATTCTGCTAAAAGGGAAAACAAGCAAACAAATGAAAGCAATAATACGGCAACTCCTCTTACATCAAGAAAAACTAGGACTGTAGAAAAATCGGAAAATAAAACTCCCATAAAACAAAATGACAATCAAAAGCATATTAAACAAGAAATTTTGGAGGAAACGCCAAAACTTAAAAAATCTATCTCAAAGGAATCACAATCCAAACAAGTAAATAGTGAAAGGATACGTTTAAAGCGTGAATTTGAGCTAACACCGGGTGCTCATAACAAAGAGACACGTAGCATGCAGCGTTTAACAAGATCTGCTGGTGGCAGTAAATATATAACGAAAAATTTAGCTTTACAAATTGATAAAATAAACAAACCCAAAAAGAAACCCAACAAAACAAATGTTAACAAAACTAAAAAGGCTGAAGATGATGATAAAACCAAAGAGACTACTGATAAAAATACACAAATGTCTATTATATCCCATAGAAGTTCTCAAGATTATGAATCTTTACAATGTGCTCAACGATTAAGTGGTGCGGGTGTTTTTGATAATGGAATTGAAAAAACAACAGAATTTTTAGTGCCGCCTACACCACCACTTGTGCCAGCCAGAAATTCTCTCTTACCATCATCTTTGACCTCATCGACGGGATTTTTTACTGAATCTGATGTTATATTCATACCACCTTCTAATCCAATCACAGGCCCAAGCACTTCAAATAGAAAACGTGAGCAAGTCATATTACTTTCAAGTTCGGACAATGAAAACAGTACATCTCAATCGTCATCTACAAATGTCTCTACGACGAGTCGACGTACACGCGCCCTAAAACCTAAAAGAATTCAACAACAAAATTCTAACAGTGAAGCATCAAGTAAAGTCCCTAGCTTTTCAGAATTGTTAGCTCAACAGAATACACGTACAAGTGCCAAATCACCAGATCTCTTTAGTAATTGCTCAGACTTAGTACAGCTCCCGTGTACTCAGCCAAATTTGGATAGCGAAGAACCAAATACACCATTTGAAGGCTTTAAAATTTTCGGTTCAGAAGTCAAGCAATTGCAACAACATTATGCTTTTGCCAAAAACAACAATACAAATCGACAAAGTCAAAATGGGCGGAAATCTAATCGTGAACAGCGTAGTTGTTTAGATATTCTTGAGAAAATGTTTGAGCCCTCAAATAAAAAACAAAAGTCAACATCAAATGATAAGTCAACATCTAGTGCTACTACAACACCCACCAAAAAGACCACCCGCACAGCTAGTAATACAAATAAACCTAAACCACAAACCCCTATATTACCTTCCCATCCTATAGAAGCCATAGCCGAGGCACGCCAACAGCAGGAATTACAAAACAAACGAAAACGTTGTTTGACCACATCCTCTTCTGGTTTGCATGAAGATGAAATATTCGAAATTACCAATAATGGTACATTCGGCAGTGTTATGCGTTTACATTCGAATGGTGAGATATCACCTGTGCAACAAACTCAAAAATCGAATGCTAAACAACATAATAAAATCACGAACTATCTAATAGGAAGTACAAATCAAAACGGAAGCTCTGGTTCCCAAGAAGAAACAACACCTAATAGTGGCAATAGTACTACGGAGGCTGGTACTCCTAGCAAACGTCACCAACAGCTAGCAGCTGTACAAAATTCGAGTGTAAAAAAATCACCAAAAGGTAAATGTTCTACTACACAGGCTACTAAACTTACTAAATGGTTTACAAAGCCATCGGAATTGATCAATCAATCATCAAAAGGTACTGCAGTTAAGGCAAAATCTTCAAATTCTAAAAAGACATCTTCATCACCCACCAAACAACAACAAGTGCGTGTATGTGAAGAAATTGATCTTACTTCTCAGACAATTTCACCCACACCAACAACAGGTAAAAGAATTCTTAAAAGACGTAGATTAGATTTATCATTTAACAAATAGTTTTCATTGATTTTTAAAATATACATACTAATTACTATGGTTGGTGTTTAGAAAATCATTTTATATAACATTTATTTGAAATATTTACCATCACTAAAGGATTGTAAGAAAAAATGGCAAATTTTAAATGATAATTTGATTAATTCCCTGCTACAAATTTATCGAATAATTATAATTTTATTTTACTAAACTTTCAAACAGAACATAATACTTGATTATAATTTTACAAAACTACGTTTGTATGAACAAATTGTAATATTTTCCATTCTCATTATTTAGCCTAAAGTTTTTTAATCCATAGTGAAATGTTTTTAATGAATCAAATTCGCAAGGTTATAAACAAAACATTAAATAAACTAATAAACTTATTTAGGTGAAATTTTTATTTGAAAAAAAGTAATTAACAGCAAAATAACAAATTTCCTAAACACCAACAAGATCCTCTCTTAGTAAAATTATTTAACAAAACAGGGTTAGGATTGAAACACCTAAATTAATGTTTTATTTTAAAACATACCGTCCAAAGTGTACTTATTAAATCAAATGTACAATTTTGAAAATATTATAAAAAATATAAAAAATTCTTAGCTTAAATTAAAATTATATAATTTGTTAAAAAAATATGCGATAATGAATAAAAATGTTTCTGGAAAATTAAAGTAGTTTTTAGGAACTTTTTTTATATCGAAAATAAAAAATTTTAATTGTTATTAAAATTATTTCAATTTATTTTTTTTCCAAATTTAGTTAATTTATTGTGAATAAATAATATATCGCTTTATTATTTTAATCCACCATATTAAGTTAATATTTTCCTTGGATTTAATCAGTTGTAAACTTGTTAATCCTAACCCTTCTAATTCTAAAACCTTTCATTTTAAATCGCAAAATCATTTGTTATAATTAAAAACCATATCTGTCTTTAAATATTTGCAATAAATCGCTTAGACGATAAATAGTTATATAAAAATCTATATATTAATTTAATGAATTAAAAATAAAAAACTAAAAGTAGTTAAATAGTTTTAATTTTCATTTATTATACAATCACAAAAGTCTTCACAAAACATTATATGGTTAAATAAAAATATTAAAACTATTTATTTGGATTTTAACTTGTACAACAACGAAATTTTTTTATTATAAACATATTATTTTTAAATTCATTTTTCTATTTTCTTAACTAAAATTTAATTAAGATGTTTACTATTTTTGAAATACATACAATACAGACATTTTACATTTTATTATCATAATTATCTTTATAATAAATATATTTTGTTGAATTTATTAATAAAAAAATATAAAAAATACAATTTGTTTAAGAAATATTTATTTATTTTATTAATTTTTTTTTGTGGTATATCACTTTTAATATTTTTTACTAAATATAACTGTTAGATTATGCATAACAGCTTTGCGTTGATATTCCAATTCGCGTTTACAGGCGCTCTTCAGAAATGGTGGACATTCGTAAAGAATTTCCTCACTGCAATAAGTGTCATCGGATTGGGCAGCAAAATTAAATTTACTTTCAGCGTGTACTAAAAAAGAAATTAATAAAAAGTAATGTGTTAAAATAAAAAACGAACGCTAAAAGTTCGGGAGAGTTTTGCACGACAGGATCAAAGTTTTCAGAAAAAAATGCTACATGGTGTCAAACTTGTGTACTTCAATCATAAAGGAGTGATAACATAAAATTGCCGTACATTTCCATAATAATATCCAGTTAACTTTTTAAATTAGGGATAACTTACAGCGAAAAATTATCAATGTCTAAACTCTATAGTGTAGCATTAATACATCCGTAAATAGTTTTTCCTCCTTAATTCAAGGTCCTCACTTATATTTTCCCACAAAAATCGATTTTTATAAGGATGAAAATCTGTGATCACTTATATTTTCCCCCAAAAAATCATTTTTTTATGTGAAAAACTAAAATCTCATTTTATAAGGAAACTAGAGGCGCTAGAAGAAAAAGGATGAAAATCTGTGATCACTTATATTTTCTCTCAAAAAATCATTTTTTTATGTGAAAAACTAAAATCTCATTTTATAAGGAAACTAGAGGCGCTAGAAGAAAAAGGATGAAAATCTGTGATCACTTATATTTTTTCCCCAAAAGTCATTTTTTTATGTGAAAAACTAAAATCTCATTTTATAAGGAAACTAGAGGCGCTAGAAGAAAAAGGATGAAAATCTGTGATCACTTATATTTTCCCCCAAAAGTCATTTTTTATGTGAAAAACTAAAATCTCATTTTATAAGGAAACTAGAGGCGCTAGAAGAAAAAGGATGAAAATCTGTGATCACTTATATTTTTCCCCCAAAAGTCATTTTTTTATGTGAAAAACTAAAATCTCATTTTATAAGGAAACTAGAGGCGCTAGAAGAAAACGGATGAAAATCTGTGATCACTTATATTTT
>MINK01012457.1:0-13500 GCA_001735545.1 Phormia regina
AACACCCACAATTACTGCCATGATGGTGAATAATAAATAAATTAATATATTCTTTCAGAATATTATAATAATTATTCTTGTATTTAAACATAAATATTTTGGATATTCACAATATATGCTATCATGTCGTATTGTCATAATGTCATAAAATTTNNATTTTATGACTTATGACAATACGACATGATAGCACACTTTGTGAATCCCCCAATTATAATTTAAAATAACCTCATTTAACATAAGACCAAATACTAAATACATATTTTTACACTGCTCAAAATATAACTAAGTACATTTAAATAACAAGTTATATTTCTAATTTCTAATTTCTAATTGTTTAGAATACATAAACAAAAGTAAATACATCTTGTATATTTAAAAAAATCTATTATATAAAAATGTAATTTACACACACCTTTTAACAACTTACATCTGTTGTATATTTATATTATTATTATATAAACATATAAACTCATATGCAAGGGGTGGTAACTGTCATTCATCAATGTTGCCGGCTAGATGAATGTTTGGTTAGATGGTTTGTTGGTTGATGGGATTTGGTTTGCTGGATGGATGGTTGGATGGATGGTTGGCTGAATGCTAGACTCACTGACGGAGATGGCATAACATGGCTTTTGCAGACGTTAAAACATGTCGACAGGTAATCAATAATAATGTATATAATGTCCAAGCCAAGGTATTTTTAATTTTTTTTTTTCCTTTTCATTTTCATTTACAATGAGATTTTTACTGACAATGATGGGGACCATGCTGATGATGGAGTCAGTCGTTGCAGATAGTTTTAAAAAGATTGTTAACATAAACAAGTTTTGTTTCCAAGGAGTGTTTTAATGTGTTACTAGATGGTGTTAATGCAGCTGCTACTGCACTCTATCACTAACATTATATTGATATTTATTTTTTCTTATGATTAAAGAGAGGCAACACAACATTCACCACCAATATCTATTATTTGTATACAAATAACTAATAATCAGATTTATTGGTAGTAGTATGTGTATTTTACATAAATATTTATTTGTGTTTATTGTAACCAGCAAGTAAGTGAATGTATGTTCAATGGGTAGCAATGACCATTACAACACCCACTGTGTTATAATCGTTATTCTGCTTACATTGTTATAAATGTAAGTTGTAAGATATAAATTCTACTTAGATTAATAAATTATAGCTACATTGTTATTGAAAAAAATATAAAAGGTTAAAGGATTTTCATCATTGGCCTTTTCGATATCAATGTAAGGAAATTTCCAAATAGAAAACGTCATTTGAATAATTTAAATATAATAGAATATCAATTTAAGATAACTAATATTTTCTATATAATTTTTTCTTAATAATTTTATTTAAAGTTTTCAAAAAATATTATATTTAAAAATGAACAAATTTTATACCAATCAATAATGTACATAAATACAATGAAAAAGTCCGATGTTACAATTACGAATTTTAACTGAACTACATTGAAACAATGTATTGCTATACGTTAAAATTAAACTTCAACGTAAAAGTTCCTTGATTAAACTGATTCCCAATTTGCTATTAATGACTTGCGATCTTTGTATTAGTTATATTATGTACAAATTTAATAATTTGGGCAACTTAAAAGCAAAGTTTCTTTTTTATTAAATCAAAGTTAGTACCCAGGAAAAAATCATCGGTTAACAAATTTATATGAAAATAATTCATTTAATTAAAAACTTGATCAAATTTACACCTCTCACCAAAATTATTATATCAATTACTAAAAACAATAAAAAATGCAAAACAAAGAAATATATCCAATTAATAAATTAATTAAATAAATCAAGTAAATGACTAAATGAATTAAAAATGTGAATAGGAAATAAAATCATACTAAAATTTATTTTTTCTTGAAAATATTTACATTTGATGATAAAAATTTAAACAATTGTGTTAATTGAAAAATAAAGACTGTGAAGGGCATAAAAAAGATCCTCATGTATGATTGCGTATTTTTTAATATATTGTTATATACAAATTTACTTGGCTCTTGACATAATTTTTAATACTTATATAACATGATTTAAATTACTTTTAATAAATTATTATTATTTATTTACTACTATTTTGTTAAATAATTCATATTTTGGTTCAAATTAAAATAAAATAGAAAAAATTTTGTTGATTTTAATATTTTATTGATTTTGAATTATATCGACCATTCCATAGCAAAGAACGCCCGAAAAAGTAATATTTTTTTTACTTGATGGCTTTCAATTTCGATAAAAATTTGTATACAAAAACTCCATTAAGCCTTTTACTAATTTCAGTTTTCAGTTTTGTGAAATTGCAAAAACTAGCGATTTAATTTCGCTTTTTTTCTCAAAAACCAAAATAATTTCAAAAGCAATATCTCTGTAGAAAATTTGTGAATTTTTATGATTTACGACAAAAATTTTAAAAATAAAAAAAGATTTTTTATAGATGCATTTTAATGCACTTGCATTTTTCAAATGCATTTTTCTTTAAATATGCTATCAATTTTTTTTTAATTTCTTAACATAAATGAAAATTTTGGAATATTTACATTAAAATAAAGTGTCAAATTTTTGAGACGCGAAAATCTTATATGCATAATCCAATTTTTATAAAAACATGTTTCAAATTTTACATATAAAATTAAATTCTTTTTCTTGTTTTTGAAATTTTTTTCAAAATTTGTATAAAAGTTAACAAATCATAAAAAGTATTCAATTTTAAATATTCTTATTTCTGCAAGTTATTGACCGATTTCTGTAATTTAAAAAGTATTTAAAAGGCCATTGTATATAGTTTTTGTGTAATTTACTTTATCTTAAACTAGTTGAAGGAAAGGGGAAATTATGCACAGTACATGTATGCGTTCTAAAAATTTTAGATTTTTATTTTAATGTAAAGATTTCAAACTTTTCAATTATGTTAAAAAATTAAGAAATTTTAATCGCATATTTAAAGAAAAATGCATTTCGAAAATGCAATTGCATTAAAATTAATTTTTAAAAAATATTTTTAATTTATAAAATATTCATATTTAAGCTAACACAATTCAAAAGCCGTTTAAATCACAATTTTCTGCAAAACCTTCCCAGAAATACCCATAGACCTTATATGTACGTATAAAATTTTATAAAAGCCGGAGGACACTTAGTCGTTCTTTGGGCGTTCTTTCCAGGAATGGTCAACATATATTTGTTTAACTTTTGCTGTTAAATAAATTTTTTGAAGGTTTTTCAAAAGCAATTAATAATTTTGTTCTTCTTTAGAATTTTCCAATGCTTTTGCTCCAGTAGAGGCGATATACAATTATCGCTCAATTTTATGGTCGTCCATCGCAATGGAATTCTTATACAGTTCAGTAAATAATCTGCAAGCATGTATCCGTCTAAAGTATCATCAGTTTACTTATTTTTAGAAGAACATATCACCTGACGAAGGCATATAAATAATGTGCGTATATTCCATATATTATACAATGTGAGTTATTTAAATATATATTTTTCTTCAATCTTTTTATTTCAGAATGTAGTTTCAAGTATGGAACCAATCAACGTGTTTTTAAATGTTTTATTATATTCAATTGAATTTTTAATTTTAATAAAGATTAGTACATTTATAGATGGATTTAGTCTTTTCCTAAGAGAGATGATCCTAACCAAATCATAAGCATTATGCCGATAATATAGATCTTGTATTTTGTATAATTTTTCATATATAATTTATTGGTTTTAATTAAAAATTTTAAAATAAATGTGGGGACTGGCAGTAGCCGACGTACGACCAGAAGTGGCAACTCTTACTAATATTACAACATTGTTTTTGACAGACGAGTAATAATGGACGATCGACTAGTTATAAAGGGAACGAGTAGGTGTTTTGTGAATGAGAGGTCGAGGCAATTGACAAGAGTTGTGATTGAGAAGTTAAACTCAAACTTTATACAAAAAAAAAACTTAATTTAAAAGTTAAATTAATATTAGCACTTAAGTCCAAATTTTAAATAAATTTATAATTTTATTCAAAATTATTTAAAAAAAAAAGTGTTTTTATTAAAAAACTCTATATAAATATATTGCTAATAATTTTATTGATTTAGATTTAAATTCTGTTTGAATATTTCTTTATAACCAAACTTTTTTTATTTTATTAAAAAAAATTATTGAAATTTGTAAAAGTTTTTAAATAGTATTAAAAAAATATTTTCAATGTCAATTTGAATGATTGAATTTACTAATTTTGTGATAAGTCCTATTTTATAATTGCTTTTAAAAATTTGGTAATAGAATTCGAAATAAATTTGTTTCTGTGTAAAAATTTCATTAAGTATAAACTTAGACATTTAGTTTAAGGCCACATATGTTGAAAAAGAAAATCCTCTACTATTAAACAAATTTTTGCATATATATATATTAAAGGAGGGGATTTGCTGCAATGGTGTGTATTCATTTAACTTTTATCTTTACTTTTTTGCCATTTTTTAGGACATATGTATAATAACAAATTATACAAAAGACCTAAATCCTTAATAAAATATTATTATTCTTTTTTGTTTCTTTTTGTTTTTGTTCTATAAATAATAGTCTAATACATTTTTTCGTTATTCCGTTATTTGGTCAACACCCAGTCCACCTTTTAAAAGTTAATTTTATTGTATTTCTTTTTAGCAAATTTCACCTTCAATTAATTTAATTGTTCGTTTAACTTAATTTCTTTTTCAAAATTTTACTTATTTAGTTATACGAGTTGAAAAAAAGTTTTTCTTTTCTAAGTATAAATATGTAGGTATAAAGGAATTTATTAATAAGGGATTTTTAAACCAAAAATTATACATTTTGCTGTGGCATACAATTAAATAATGATGGAAAACAAACAATTCATAGGCAAAGTTTTCTTTTTTTTGGTAGAACTTCTAAGGCAGGTAGTTATTTTCATTTCCATTTTTCTTTTGTAATTTTCAACTTTTTCCAACCTTTTAATTAGGTTTGTGAGTATTTTATATTAGAGGGTGTGGGTGTATTTATAGAAATTTTATTTTAGTTTTATTTCTGCCTTTTAATTTTCTTTGATTTATAGTTTGGGTAATAATTGCTAACTTTTTGTTTAGTTTATTTTTTATTGGTATTTAAATAAGGAAATGTTGTTGGTTGATAATTATGAATAAAAAGGAACTCAAATTATCTTTTGTTGATTTTTTTAAATTTAATTATTTAATTGTAATAAATAATATTAGTATTGTCTGAAGAAAAAATTAATTTTAAATTTAAAAATATTATAAATATGAAAATAAATATTCAGTATTTAGTTAATTAATGTCAAATTATGCACATTAAATACTTTTATTTAAGAAATTTATTTTGTTAATTATGAGTTTTCCCCAAAGAAGTCTTGGTTAAACTTAAATAAATAATTGAAATATTGTACCAAAAAAACTCCTTATAAGTTTTGTATAAGGAAATTATTTTATTAAATATTTTCTCATTTTCTTTTTAAATGAATGATCATTAAATAAATCTTTAACACATGATAGCAATTTTTTTATTCGTTTGTTTTGTTTTTTAGCCTTTTACCATTTTAACCATAAAATTGTTTGGTATGACGTTGTCTATACAATATATTGTTTATGATATTTTCCGGCATTTACACTCACAACCATAAACAGCAACATTTTTTTTATTAACACACAAAATGATGTAGCCTGCACATTGAGAGAAAAATTATTGTAAAGGAAAACGAAAACAAAAACATTATTAACGAAATGTTTTTATATAATGTCCGGATAGTGGGCGTTAAGGTTTATTATAAAAACTTACAAATGAATTGATGGAATTATTATTAAATTATTTGAAAGTAAAATTTAAAATCATAGTTATTTAATTAATAGTAAATAGACTATATTTGTAGCACTTTAAGATATAATATTTCAAACAATAATCATTGATCATTATTAAGTCAACATTATGGTACAATTCTAGCTTTTGAAATAGACTTGATTAACTTACAACTACATAGTCATCAAATAGTTAAAAGTTAACTATTATTTGATTAAATATGAAGCACTATTTCATAATAGTAGCTTTTAAATATTTAAATTAAATAGTTAAGTAAATTGTAAATCATTAAATAGTTAAGTTTAAACTATAAGTTTATGTAGAAGAACTTGAGCTTATTTTATTAAACTTAACTACTATCGTAGCACATACAATAGTCAAGTTTTAGTTAGCAAATATTTAAATAGATCAGCTTAAACTAGAAATGTAGCATCAAGTTTAAACTTATTATTAGCCTTTTAGTTTTACTACAGCAGGTCATTAAATAGTTTTGTCAAGGTTAGTCATTAAATAGTCAAAGTTATGTAGTCATATTAAAACTACAGTAGCAACTTTTTTAATAGTCAACTGCAATAGAACATTAATAAGTTTAATTTATATTAAAATCATCGGTTTTTAAATTGCATTAATCTATAATAAATAATCCGCAAAACTTTTGAACTATAAATGTAGCTTAGTAAATAGGAAACATTTAAAACACAAATATTCAAATATAAACAGTAGTCATAAATATCAAGTAAAGTTTAAGTTCTAAATAGTCAAGTTTTAGCTACAATATTCGTTACTACCCCACTGTGGAATCTGCAACGGTTTTCTCAAACATCATTATTATAAAGTGAGCCTTTTATATAGCACATTCATACATACATATATTTATTACAACGATATTGCTATTTTCGCTCATTAATTCAATACACATTTTATTTTTGGCTTTAAGTACTTTATTTGCAACGTTAGTGTTACAACTACAATTACTTGCAACACATGGTCAAAGTAAATGTATGTAACTAAGTATTTTGAATGAATTTCCAATTTCCTTTTTTGGTTAAATTGAGGCGCGCACATAAAAGCGTACAATCGTAAATTCTAGTCAGTTACTTATGAGGCTCCAAAGGCTGTAAATTTTAAATTTTCCTCTATTTTCAATAGCAGACTGCTTTGAATGCGTTGCTGGTAAATCACTCTCTTGTATACGTTGCCATTATTTAAAACAATTAGCGCATATTTTACCCAGAGCTGCTCTGTTTGAATGTGTCACTATTGCTGCTGGTATTTTTTTGTTGCTACTTCTTCACTTGGGGAATTTTCAAATGTATCTGATAAAAAGAATGTTGATGTTTAAAATCATGATGTGATACTGTTAGTGTTGTTGCTACTTATACTGCTGCTGCTGTTATTGTTGTTGTTGCTGATTCGGCTGATCATTGATGAAAATGGTGTTGCTTATATTGCTGTAGATGACTTCGACAGGATTGTTTCGATGCCTATTCTGTTGTTTGTTAGTTAGTTGATGGTGTTGCCTTTATTTACGCATTTAAATTGTCTCATAATTTAACAATTTACAACACCATTTACATGTCTTTTCTGCCAGTTTATGTTACGTTATCTATTGGTTTATCTATTTTTGTCGTGGATATGCATTATTTTTCTGTTGTTTCTTTTTTTTTCTAATATCGTATAGACTCATTTATGGAGCATACAGGGAGTTTAACAGCGGCGTCATCATTGTCATTTGAATACTTATGCATCTATTTATGTGTAGTTGACATTTAATTTTTTTTCATACGTGCTTAATATATTTCTCCGGTTGGTATGTTGTTGCTGTTAGTGTCTTTGTTATTGTTTTTCTGTTCTACCAAATGAAGTGGCTTTTAGAAAATAATAGAGTTTTAATAGCGTGAAACGAAAATTATTTAAGGCGAGAGAAATTTTTAGAGTTTTTAATCTAATCTTAATCAGATTTAATTAAATTTAAGATTTAAAATTAGCTGTTAATGGAAGCTCTAAACGTAGGTCTTCAACTGTTTGAATCGTAAATATTGTTAAAGTGAATATTAAGTGTTTATGTAACAAGTTTTTCTTATTTAAAAACTCAAATTTAAAGTCCTTTTGGGCTATAAAATTAGGGTCTTTATATAACATATTATAAGTAGTTAAGTAGATATTATAGTCAAGTTTATCAAAAATAAGAGATTAAATAGTCGAGAATAATTTGCAACAATAGCTATCGTACTTTTTTCTATTATTTAATATTCAAAAGTACCTTAGGAATCACAGGTTTAATTTGATACTCTACGAAGATTTGTCGGTGCACATCTGCCAACAGATTGTTGAAAGAAAAAAACACTTTTCAGGTTATAGTATCCTTATAAAATTTATTACTTAAAGGTTACTTAAAAATTTTAATTTAAAAAAAAATTCCTTCAACTCAAAGCAAAATTTATTAGAAAAATATTAGAAAATTTCATATTATACACAGAAAAATACAAAAATAAAATCAATTATCAAATATGTCAGTAAATAATTCACTTAATTAAAAACAATATTTTATGATTATATTAATTATTAAAAACTGTAAAAAATCCAATTTATTAAATCAATTGATTAGATGATTAACTAAATTAAAAAATTTTAATGAGAAATAAAATCTTATTTAAACTTGATTATTATTTCAATTTTATTTTAATATATTTATTAAATTTTAATGCAAAATTAAACGACTGTGTTGATTGAAAAATACATGGTAATATTTTTTTCTGTGTACATGAAATAAAAGTCGATTAACATAATTTAAATTATTTTTGGTTTTTAATATTTAATATTTTTATACCCATATTCCAACTAAAGATACCAAATAAATTTTGAGTTGGGTTTAAGAGCTAAAATTTTTTTAATATTAGTTTTAAGTGAAAGAAAACTAAACAAGGTTCGTTTAAGTCTTCTATTGAAATCCAGGTAGAATAAAGGAAAAACAAACTTTGAGATATTATTTCTAAAAGACCTTAAAATATAGCAAATAATAGGAACTCAGTAAATCACTGTGACATTTCAAAATAGTAGAAACTACACAAAAGTACTCCCCATCATAATGACACCATATTGTAACTATCTATATTTTTGATCTGATCATAATAATGATGATGACAATACCAAATAATAATGATACAACTGATGAGGTTGATGATGATTATGATGATGATGATGATGGTATGTTGCATAAATAATTTTTATTCAATTCAGTTGCATAAACGTTCTTTAATGCCTGTGATTGTAATAAAGGGGAGCTAGTGCGTGTGTATGTGTAGCCATGTATGTCTGTCATTGTAATTTATGTAGCCTTATGCACGAGTATGTTTATATGATTAAACAATATCGATGTCATCACCATACATTGTGTCAATGAATACTTATAGCAAAAATAATAATGAAAATAGCAAATAGCACACACAACCAGAGCATGGAATCACACAAAATCTATAAAAATGAAAATGCATTGTGAAAAAAAATGTTATAAATTTTTGTGTTTAATGCAATGCATTCAAATGCAATTAATTTTCAGTTTGTAGACAGATCGACAGACAGTCGAATGGACGGAATTATTTTCGTCATAGTGGGGACATAAACGTCGCTGAGAAAAAAAATATTATAAAATATAATGTCGAGTAATGTATGCCTTGTCATGCATTATTTGATGCTTGAATGCCGTCTCTACTCAATACAGTATGTGGTGATACTCTTACACCACACCTCTGTATCAATAAACTCGGCACCAAAATACAAAACATCACAATGCAGTAGGTACTTTGAAGCAAAAAGTATTTAAATATTCGTAAGAACTTAAAAGTATCTTAAATACAAATTTTGTTTATTTTATTTTTTTTTTTTTGGGATTTAAATACCAAACAGTTTAATATTTCTTTAAAATAAATGAAATACTCATTTATATTTTGAGCTAAAACGAAATCTTGACTAAATTTTACTAAAATTATTTAATAATATAAAAATAATTATTTTCTTATTATTATATATGCAAATGGCGATAAAAGTGATAAATTTTAACAATTTACCACATTTTAATTATGCCGGTAGTATGTAAACTGATAGATACAACAGGCAAAATGAACATTTACTTATTTATTATTATTATTTATTTTTTTTTTTTTTTTCGCTTAACAAATAATTTTATTGGGTAAATTTTTTCCCTCCACAATTATTTTATTTTTTTAGTATTTTTCAGTTGATAAATAATTAATCATTTCAAAATGTTTATGGCCTTAACAGGCCTTTAAGCTGTATTTTGCAACATTTATATTTCGATTTTTTTTTTATATATTTTTTCGAAATAAATTATGCAAATGCTTATAAATTTTTCCCCAAATGTTCAAATTCATTCATACATTCATATAGTACATACACACTCATGCATAACAGTGTCGTTGTAGTAGAAAAAAAAACCAAAATATTTTTGTTTTTAATTAATATCCGCAGTTATTTGGTATTTATTCACTGAGAGCTGCTAGTAAAATTGCATTTATACAATATTATGCATGTTTTCATGCATAAATGCATAAAATATGTTTCTTTTTTGTTATTTTCGATTTAACTTTGTCTGTTTTTAATATTTTGTCAGTTTAGTTTGGTTGGTTGTTTTTTTCTTTATATTTGTGTATTTTTTGGGTTGTACATTAAATATTGGCATAAAATGTTGCATAATAATCCATAATGATGACATGAACTAGCATTTTCTATGAATATGATTTTTCAGTTTTTATTTTTTTTTTTTTATTTGGTTTTGGCAAATTGCCAAATTTATTAACTTTGCGCTATTTTTACATATAAAAATGTTTTGTAATGTATACATATTTTATTTAACCTTTTTGGGAGCGGAAAATGATATTGAGAACTTAAACAAGTTTTTAAAGCATCACTGAAAAAATTATATTCCAATACTAAAGTTTTTTCAATAATTTAAAGAATCTGTTGCAAAAAAAAAAAAATCATTTAAATAATTTGTTAAAGAATGTGCTTTTAAGTTTAAGTTTATTTTCAAATAAATGGTAATAAATATTATCTATGTTATACTTATAAAAGAGTAATATAATCTTATACTTATATTATCTTATTCTTATAAGAGTAGTTACTTAACTGATTCTATCTTCAGCACAAACGTTTACATTTAGAAAGATGAAATATATATAGACTGTAGACTTGAATGAAAAAATCGCATGTTAAGAGGATAAAAAAAGGGTAAATACAGTAACCTTATATCTGCTTAACTAAAGATATATCGAAAAAATTAAAAAAAAATAAATAAAGTTATTGCTTGGTACTTTTTTGAAATTCCGCTTATTTTGGGAAACACCTATAATCTATATTTGATATTGTCATGTATCTTTTGAACCATTAAGCGAAGAAATAAATTCCTATTGATTCAAAAATTGACAAATATTAGCTTTTAAGTTTTTTTTTGGAAATTCAAACGTTTAAGGTGTAAAATTTGTAATGGTTTTTAATGGTACACTTTTCGCAAAATATTTTTTTAATATGCATATTTTACTATGAGATCCCACCACCATTGTAAGATTTCCGTTTTATTTACATTCATGAGAAAAAAGTACCAAAAAGGTCACGTCCACTGAATCCATTTTTAAACAAATTTTTAGAGATTGGAGGGTTAATTTATAATTACATAAAATAAGTAAATGGTGCATTATTTAGAACTCTGTTAGCAAGACATACATAAGACCAAACTCGTGGAAATAGTTTGGTAATTTTTGGAACAGGAAATGGAACATGATTTTGCTTATTATGGTACTTTATGAATTTTCTATAATATTAAACCTAGATATATGGAATTAAGAATTTCGTTAAGAATTCGTTAGGCGCACTATTGTGGTACTTTTTCGACAGCCAAGCAGCAATTCTATCACTCAATTCAACCAAAACTACCTCTATTCTAGTCAGACAGTGTAATGAGAAATTGCTAGGACTAAAACGACTGTGTCTGGATCCCTGCGCATAGGGATTACTATGGTAATGAACAGGCAGATGATTTAGCAGCGGCAGTCTCTGCTGTGAATGCCTCATTATAGGTTTCTGTCGGAATCCCGTTAGGATCAGTCAAAAGCAGAATCCAAAAACACCATCTTGAAAAAGCGAAAAAATCCCATGTGGACAAATATAGAGTCGCAAAGGCGACACATACAAACGTTCTCCCGCAATAAAGTTTTAACACTCAGTTACCTTAATAATTGAAATATATTTTTTTTGTTTTTGGAAATTTAACTAAATTTCATGAAGATCGGTACATAATTTACCCATATGGACCCCTCTTTTGAAAATAACTTTAACGTGCATAAGCCCCATAAAAATCTTAATATTAAGTAAATATTCGATACATAGAATATTTATATAGGTATAAATGACATGGCCAAAATTTCGGGAAGATTGACAACACCTCCCATATAAGAACCAAATTCGAGAATCATAAAAAGTGAGTAAATACATGTGAATCTTAGTATCAATGTAATATTCAGTATTAGTATTTTTTATTTTTCACTTAATACAAGTATAAGTCCATAATTGTCTCCTTCCCGAATTTTGGTACACATAGTAACAATATGATTACAACAGTTATCGATTTTGCAACGTCACTTTTTCCTCAGTGTAAATACACAATATAAAGAAATTAATTAAGTATAAATTACAACTTTATAATGGGTTTATTAATAAAATAAATAAACTCAAATATAATTAATAAAATAACGGGTATTAAAACATTTATAAACTATTTTAATCTTTGTAATAACTTTTACCATAAAAACTGATTAAATAAATAACAAATCTCTTTAAACATTTTATTCTCTTTAGTTTAGTCATTTAACCAAATATCTTTCCACCCATCTTCTCTATTACCAACATACTACCAACATCTGATGATCATTATTATCTCTATAACAAAGTATCGGTGCCAAAAGATTGTAATAAACGAATGTAGGAATGATTGGCTGGTTGGTTGGTGTGATTATCTTTAATCATTTTTCAACAAGTTTGTAGTTTAAATGGTTTTAGTAGAAAAAAAATCACTATAATCGTCTTGCGGAGTAAAAAGATAATTTATAAAATCACGTTTTTTAAATTAACACTTTACTAAGATTTTCTATTTAACTTCTTTAAAGCGATTTTTGTACCCTTTAGTTTTCATTTTATCTCACAGTATATCGTGTTTTTTTTTTTTTCATGACTATACACGTTACCGGTAATTGAGCAAATGTTTATGGGTGTTTATAATAATAATTTTCTCTAATAAGGAAATATGTTTGTATATTAAACGTATAATTTCTTTAGACGTAAGTATTTAGATATTTAAATATATTTTATTATATAAAAACACATTGAAGTTTATTTTTTTATTATTATTATTATTATTTGCTTAAGTAAGTGTGATAATGGAAATATTTAATTATTTATAAAATACACGCAAAGAAATTATGTTAGTTTTTAAGCCATAAAATATGTGTAAAATAAATGAATTTAATGTAAAAATTAAATGGCAATAAAAAAAGCGACACGTAAATGTAGTGTTTGACGTAAAGAAAAACAAAAACTTGATAGATTACTATTAGTTACTATTTTAGATAAGATAATTAATTAA
>MINK01012463.1:270-15265 GCA_001735545.1 Phormia regina
TAGTATGTTGCTCTTAGTTTATGGTCACCAGAATCATATTTTTTCTCTGCGTGTATATTGTTCTGTTAAAAAAAAATTGTTGAAAGACAATAATAAAAGTATTTAAAGAAATTTAAATATATGTACAATGGAGATGTAACATATATTATTATCCCAAAAAAATAACAATAAAAAACAATTTATTCTTATTATTTTTCAAATTCAACAATCATTGTTTAAAATTTTCACGTGTTTTTTATTTTCTTTTGGTTAGCGTTTGAGTCTAATTTTCAACGAAAAAATTGCTGTAGTAGTTGTTGCCTTTATGCATACATTTTGTTAAAATTATTCCGCCATGCTCATTACTATATAGTAGTTTCCCTACAAACCAAGAAACGATACAATATCATTAATGATATCATAATTTCAAATTTATGTAATAAAATATCGAAATATTTTTTACTTAGCCTGGGTTCACACACAGCAATTTTTCTTGCCGCAATCCTGTGTTTATAGGGGAGAGATGAAAAGAGAATACTAAACTTTTCATTCTCTATACTCGTTACATTCCCTTTACTCTTTCTCGTCTACAAGAAAAATTGCTGTGTGTGAACTCCGACTTAGGAAAATACTTCAAACATGTTCAGGAGAATCAAACTAAATTGAAAATTTTTGTAGAAAAAAATGTATTACATGAAAATTCAATACAGTAAAATTTAGCGGAATTTCAAACAATAAAAGAAAATGACATAAAGGTATCAATATCATAAAAGAAATCTGTCTTCAAGTCGAAGAAGTTTGGTATTATATACCAACGTATTTACAAAAACTTAATAAAGCTTTAGTAACTATTTTTAATCATTTGCAACAAGATGAACTTAAGTTTCTTAATGTAAAGTCTTAATTTTGTTATGATATAATTACGGTAGCATACTTTCAGAATTTAATTTTTTAATATTATATTAAAAATATATAAATAAAATACAATTCTAGTTAAAGATATAATTTAAAATAATAGTCGGGTAAATTTATTTGTTTTAATTTTAAATAAGAGAATATTAAAAATTATATTTTAAATTTCAAATTCCTCTAAATGTCGAGATATGAAAAAGTATTGAGTAGTATCGAATATTCAAAAGTGGAAGTATTTTTCAGCACTATTTAGTAGCAAAATTTTGTTCACCGAAATGTACTCAATGACTTCTTGAAAAAATATGAAAAATTTCAAAAATATATTTCCATAACACAAAAAGAAAATATGAGGAAATTGACGAGTTAAACATGAATCAATTCGATATTCGATATATTTTGCACAGATCTTGATTTCATTCAGTTTAAATTCTCATGCATACCTACAATTAGTTAAATGGAGATACTGTGGTGGGCAAAAAATGGGTTGATTAGATTTTATTGATTTTCTTCTATAGAAAGGACTACTATAACACAGCCTTTATTCAGTTACACTTGTATAACTCTAGAATGGTTTATTTCAACGATAAATCTTAAATTTTCATAAAACACTTATTTCGAAATAACTCCGAAAATATTGAGCACATTAAAAAATGAATTAAAGATATCACGTATCTTAGTTTGTAGAAGCGCACCGATAGTGTGAATAGTCTTCTTATATTAGAATTAAAAAAATCCGGTTTCTAGTGTCAAAACTCTTTAAAAGCACCGTATAATTTTTTTATATTTTCATTTTCCTTTAGTGTGTAAAATTTTTATATTTTTGGGAAAATGTTACTTTTATTATGAAATATTATTTTTTTAGGAAAACGGTACTATTTCTTGAAGGATTATGCTTTAAAAAAGGTACTTTAAAAAAATAAATATAAATATAAATATAGTTAAAATTTATGATCATTATATAAAAAATTGTACTTATTTTTACATGTGTAAATATAACCATATTATTGTCAAATACTAATTATAACATTTAAGATCTCATGAATGTATATAAGTTATTTTTATTGAAATATATTTTGTAAATGGTGTAATTAATTGGACTTGATATAATTTATATTTCTTTAAATTGAGCCAATCATTACCCTCCCAATTATATATTTTTTTTTTGTAAAATTTGCAAAAAAAATATTTATTTCTCATTAAATAAATATTGAAATAATCATATGTGTATTTGCTGGCCCCAATTTTGGGGATATAAAAACTTTTTAAATGTTATAAAATTACAAAAGTTTAATTAACCATATTTCCTCTCTAATGAAAACTAACACTAAATTTCTTTGCGCAATTTTATTTCATTGTTTTTTTTTCGAGTAGTTGAGTTATTATTTTTATGAATCACTTTTTGTGTATGTACTTATAATTTAAGGGAACCTAACAAACACGCTGTGAACCAAAACCGCAAAAACAAAATTTATAAAAACTTTTAATTAGTAATAAATGGGCGCTGATATGAAGTCCATAAATTAATGCGGAAATATTTATTAAATATTTGATAATCTGTGGTTAAGGGCTTCATAAAGGGTTTGAATGAACACGTTTTATATATAAAAAATAAAGCCTTTTAACTCCATAAGGCAAAAACGATATTAGAGTTATATTGTTTGATTTAACCCATTGAGACACTAGTAAATATCTAGTGTTATGAATATCTTTTGCAATTGCAAAAAATGATAAAAACTATTCATTGATAATAAATCAGAGCTGATATGAAGTTAATAAATTATTGCGGAAATATTTATTAAATGTTTAATAGTTTATAGTTAAGGGCTCCAAAAGGGTTTAATGATAGAAAAATGAATGAACGCGTTTTATATATAAAAAATTAAAGCCTTTTAGCTCTATAAGGCAGAAATGATATAAGAGTTTTTATTGTTCGGTTTAACCCTTTAAGGCACCAGTTAATATTTTCAATTGCAAAAAAATGATAAAACTATTCATTATTAATAAATTAACGTTGATATGAAGTTCATAAATTGTTGCGGAATTATTTTTAAATTTTTGATATTTTAATCTTGATTTAAGGGATTCAAAAGGGTTAAATTATATAAAAACAAGTGGGATCAATATAATCAATCAAGTCCGAATATATATATTATCCCACATCATTCTCTATGTACATCAAAATTCGGGAGGAGGTCTTTTTTGTGTGACCAATTGTTGAACACTATTTGTGTTAAGAGTATTGTATTGATAATTATGGTAAATTACACTGGTCGACAAACAATTTTTTTCTTCCTTCTTATTTGTCCAATTAATATAAATTAAACTCTAATAGACACCGATTTAAATTATTTTTTAGCTCAATTTACAAATTTTTTTACAGTTGTTCTTTCTGTATTTATTTTTGAGTGAATAAGACATATACGACAATTTTCGTATAAAGTCTTGAGTTATATTCCAAATTGGACAATAAAGTAATGCTATTGGTAATGACCATAAATAATTCAGTACAGGATAGAAGATCATAAAGCAGCTTCTTGTTTAAATAAATATAGTCGAATTATTTTTGTTTAAAGAGAAAATATTTGTTTTGCCCACCACAAATCCCTCAAAGACGATTAATTAGACTTGAACATTATTCGTCTGTTATGACACTGAAGTGACAAAATTTATATCATCACCAGTAATATTAACTTACTTGAAATATTAACATAATACTCAAATTTCTATAGTTAAAGTAATTATCGAAATAGACATTTATGTGGCAGTTATGATAAATTATATACCGATCTTTATCAAATTTTGAATTAATATTTATAACTACAAAATTATAACATATTAACCCATAGTTATTAGATAAATTTCTAAGGGGGTTAAATGAAATAATGGACTGATCATAACTTGTCATTGGACCATAAAATCGAATCAGAAAATGATTGTTATATATTAAGGTGGTTCCTATGTTACATACCTCAGCACAAACGCTTCTTACTCTCTTCTCTCCTCCTGAATGTGTAGGTAATCAAACACGTTTTCTATATGATACAATAGACAACAACTATAATAAATGTTTAAAAATAAATAAAAACCACTGATATATTATTATTAAGTAAATTATATAAATAAAAGAATGGACAGTATAATTGATTAATTGTTTTTTATTGTTTAACAATATATAAATCTAAAAACTTAATCTAAATTTAACACTTAAGTATTATAACATTAAAAAAAAAAACAAAAAAATTTTTAACATTCCAAATGTCTGGAAGTTAAATTATATTTTTGTTGTGTATTTTGTTTTTGCTTCGGATGGTGCATGGTCAGCAAATGATGCAACAATTCAACACGATAAAGTTCGACTTTAATTTTTGATGATTGGATATCTTTAAATTTATTTTCAACATCTCTGCAAATATACGAAGTATTTTCATTTATGAATGGACCTTTTTCAGTATTTGATCTAATCGATTTTTGAGTAATATAAGTTGAGCCAATTGATTTTGAAGTTATAGAGGAATTTTGATACTCAATTGTTTTAGAGCATAATTCTGATTGAGGTAATTGAAAACGAACTTTCTTCTGATGTGATTTATTAGTGGATTTTAATTGTTCGATATTTTGGTGCTTCATATTTGTATTTAGGAGGGTTTTTGCTGCAAATGTGATTTTTTTATTATTTCGGTGATGTTTTTATCCCTTAAGATTACTGTAAATTTTTTAAATATTCGAAAAACCAATACAGTAAAATCAATGTTTAAAAATTCTATTTGTTATATTATTATTTTTTAAATTATTAATATTATTATTTTCTTTTTAATTATTTTTTTTTAATTGCTCATCTCTGTATTTTAATACTGAATGATGGATGTTATCTATTTGAAAACATTTATATTTATACAAATTTTTTCAGGTAGTTTCTTCCCCTCTCCAGGTATATAACAATTTCAATGAACAGATGAGAAATTTTGGTGTTTATAAAAATACTAATTGATCCGATTGTAAACTAATAAAATGTACTCATTTTTATCCCTGGAAGTATTTTATAAAATCTGTATTGACTCTTTTTTATTGTACTATTAGAAAATTTCCTTTTTTCTTGGAAGGATTTAGGTAAAACAAATGAGTGTTTGATATTAACAAAAATTTTGTATTGGAAATTTTGCAAAATATTTGAAAGAGATTTTTTAGGAAGATAGGAAAAATTAACTTTTTGATTGGGGAAATCCTAATTAAATGGTTATTTTTAGAGGATATTGATCATAAAATTTGTATGTTATGTGTCACGTAATTTTATTCCTAATTAGAATTTTTGCAAAATTTTAAAGTAAAGCCTGAATTAGGAAAATTTTTTTAGAATGCGTTTAAGGATAGAGAAAATAAAATACATGCTAATATGGTTAGAAATTGTCATTTTGTTTTGTTATATTGTTCTTTTGTGTACAATATTATAAAAAGAGCTAAGGTCATAAGTATTGTGCTACAAACAAATTTTAGAAATTCTTAACTCAAGTAAAATTTTATGTTACGATGTTAAATTGGATTTTTCAAGGGAAAATGGTCTGATCTCTGTACAAAACCAACGTCGATTTTAAAATTATTAAAACCTTTATGTCAAAGTAAATATATTAAACAAATTTTATATAAAAAAATGTTGACCTTAATATTCAGACTAGACAAATATTTGAGCAAAATATTCTTCTTTATTTTCTAATGAGAAAATATTTTTTACTTAGAATTTATCATAGATTACGTTTTATCGAATCTTGATTGATGCTTTTTTTGTCCATAAATTATTGTGGAAATATTTATTAAGTGTTTGATAACCTATAGTTAAGGGCTTCATAAAGGGCTTAATGATAGAGAAATGAATGAACAAGTTTTCTATATAAAAAAAATTAAATTTTTAAAAATTAGTTGCAAAAATTATAAAAATTATTTATTAATAAATCAGAGATGAAATGAAGTCCATAAATTCTTGCGGAATTATTTGTTAAACTTTTGGTATTTTAATCTTGATTAAGGAGTTCCAAAAGATTGAGTAATATTAAAACCAGTGGGGAAAATGTCCTCAGTAAAGCCCGGTTATATAATCACTTATATTGTTTTGTTTTTCCATAAAAATATGGACCTTGTTTGATGCTATTTTGTATAGAACTAGTAGTCATGCAAATTTGGAATAAAATAGTGGAGAAAAACATTGGAAAAGTCTTAATTGCAACTCAAATTACAAAAAAAATTGTTGTCACATTTGGCAGATTAAGCATTTTAACTAAAATGTCAAAAATGTCGACTTTCGAATAATCGAACAATCGACATTTTGATTTGAAATTTCTTGATGCCAAAAGTCGAAAAGACCCGGAAAATAGTCGGTTATAGAGGAAAAAGTTTAAAAAATTATTCAATTTAAAAGGAATAGTTTCATAAAAACTTACGTAAAGTAAATACATTTTTTTTGTATAGATTTGTAACTAGTGGTCTTCGCCTAACATAAAATGTTTAACATCAACACTAAAATCATGTTAATTGTAAATGTAAACCATTCAATATTTTCAATCTTTGTTGTTAAAGCAAATGTTAAAAAATATCGTGTTTAAAGATAAAAAAATACATTAACATTAAGTTTAAGGGATTTTATTTACCAATAACATGAGGTTAGTGTTAATGTCATAAATATTTTATGTTAGGTGTGAACCGCGTGTTATGTTAATTAATAAATATATTCGATTGAGATGTATTAATTTTTTATTTCTTAATTTTTTATAAAACAAATAACAAAAAATAGTTAAGAGTGGAAAAGTGTCGGAAAATATCTAAAATAATCGAAAAGCGGAAAATAGTCTAAAAAGGTCAAAAATAGGTGGAAATTCCAAAATAGCCGGAAAATTCTAAAGGTCGAAAATATTCAGAAAAATTGAAAATAGTCGAATTTCCAATATTCGAATAATATTGAATAATTGAAAATTCGACCTTTCTTTTTATGTTTACTAAATTTAGCAGTGATGCTAACTATTACGAACACAAACGCGAAATGTGTTAAAAAGTTTTGAGAAAAAGATCAGGACCACTTCGGATTCTTTTATAACATCCTCAGAACTAGTGGTATCATAACCAATTCTACACAAATAGAACCTCTTTGTAGAACTAGTTCTATAGAATGGGTGCTGGCTGGCTAACAGTTCCACAAAACTAGTTGTGAAGGTGACAATTTCAAACAAAAATTATTGATCATCACACCAAAGTAGAACAAGTATAAGGCTATTTTCATGTGTTCTAGAATTAGTTTTCTGGTTAGGTCCTTATTATGAACCTCGATCCAATATTTTTCTGTTCTTTCAAAAATTTTTGACTCACATAATTTGTTAAATATAGATTTTTAATAAATAAGTCTCTTTAAAAAATATTGATCGGAAAAATAATTGATAATGATCAACTAAAACCAAAACTTGAGCAAAATCAATTTTAGTCTATAAAATAATTATCAATTTAGCAAATAGGGCTAATAGAAAATGTTTAAAATAATAAGCATTTTTCTCGATTTGGACAACTAAAAACGGGGTTAATCTAACACGAAAAGGATTAAGTTGGCATCACTGCAAATTACCATGATATTGTCAATATTGGAAGTATCTTAATACTTTAAACATTTTATCCAATTTAATTGGAATAGGAAGAAAAATTATTAAAAAAAAATAATATTTAAATAATATTTTATTAAAAATATTGTTACTTTTGTACACAATATTTTATATAGCAGTCTTGGATTTTGTAACAAAAAACTTGGAATGACTGAAAAAAAATCTCAAAAATAGTTCTGGGAATTTTTACAAATTTGAAGAAATCTAATTGATTTTTACATTTTTTGAAATCTGAATTATTTTGCAACATTTTATCAGTATCCTTAAATATTAAAGGATTTAATGATTTTTATTAGATATGTTTTTTTTAAAGAAATTTTATTTAATAAAAAACCGTTAATTTGTTTAACAAAATAGGTAGGTATAATTTTTATTGTATCACAATACGAGTACTTAAACTTAAAAACATTTCTTATAAAATAAAATTAATAACTAATTTAACTAAATTATTTAAAATATTTTTAATATTCTAAACGCCTGCGAGTTGAACCAAAACGTGATTGGTTTGGGTTTTGTTTGGGATGGTGCATAGTCAATAAATGATGCAATAACTCAACACGATAAATTTCGACTTTAATTTTTGATGATTGAGAATTATCCAATTGAATTTTATTCATTTTTGTTTGTTTAAGACTATAGTTTACTTCTCTGGGAGCGGTCGAATCGTTCTTATAAACCAAAGAACATTTTTCAGATTTGGTTGCAACAGATTCTTGAGTAATATTAGTTGAACCAAATGATGATTTTGATGTTGTAGAGGATATTTTATGTTCAGTTGTTTGAGAGGATTTTTCCATTGTTTGTATTTGAAAACGAACTTTCTTTTCATTTGATTTTTTTATGGTTTCCAATTGTTTGATATCCTGTATAGTTTGATGTTTTACGACAGTGGTTGTTTTGGAAGCAGCTGTTATTGTTATACGATTTCTTGGTTGCTCATTATTGGAATGTTTGTCATTTTCACAGTTAGATGTTATATTAAGAATTTCCATAATAATTCTAAATATTTTTATTAACAATAAGATAACATCGATAACTATATGTATCGTTTTAACATTGTTAGGCTTTTTCAAAGATTTTTCCACAGCGGCTTTTGAGTCCACAAGCTGCATTGGTTCAGTTGATGTTGGTGATTTTTTAATAATACTATTCATGTTTAAGTTTTTTCTTTTTAATGTTCAACTCTACGTTCGGATGCTGAATGATGAATGTCAACTATTCGATTTCCTTTTTATTTATACAAATTTGCTTTAGGTAGTTAATTTGTTGGCAACACTGACCAGGTATAAACGAACTTCAATGAATACATGAAAAATTTCAATATTTTCAAAAATACTAATTGATCCGATTGTAAACTAATAAATAGTATTTATAATCCCTGGAAGTATTGTAAAAAATGTGCATTGACTCTTTTATTGAGCTATCAGAAGTTTTCTTTATTCTATGAAAGATTTAGGTAAAAGTCATTTGAATTACTTATATATTTGGCTGAATATGTGAGAGAAATATTTAATAAATATTGAAAAAAATTTATTTGTATTGGGGAAGTCCTAATTGCGGACAATTTAGGAGGATGTTATCCATAAATTTGTCACATAATGTTTGGTTTCCCAACAAACCAGAGGAAATAATAGGAATAAGTTTAGGTAGTCTTATAAATAATATATATATTTAAAAAAACTTATTGTATATTATATTAAAACATTTTTTCTTCTCTTCATTTTCAGTTGGCCATGGAAGGTGAACAAACAACTTGTCGACCGGTACCAGCACCACGACGCTTATACCCCGAACTACGTAAATCAGAATATGAAAATGTTAAAGTCGAATTAATTAATAAGAATCTTAATATCAATTCCGAAAATATACAAAATAATGCGAATAGTAATGAAAAAGTACCGAATAATAAAGTATTTTTACTTTACCCCACATTGCCTGAAGATGTGGACAAATTATCCCTGAATTCCTCATCAACACAAAAATCTATACTAACAGAAACGAATGACTTATATGGACCAGATGCTAATGAAAATGTGCCAATATATAGTACACCCAGGCCAGCCCCACGACCTCGTAAACCACAAAATACAGATGTTCAAAATTATGAAAATACTGTCATAACACCACCATCACCTTCACAAGTTTCACAGACACAATCATCACCCGAATCTTCCACAGGTGCTGTTAGTAAAGCTGTACGAAAAGCTCCTGAATTGCCACCGAAAACCTATTTAAATTTTGAACGTGATAATGAACGTAGACGCAGTAATTATTCCATTTCAAGTGAATTTTCCACTACCAGTAGTATTCACAATACAACTTCACCACTTGATTCGAAAGATACTAATTTCAAACGTGATCAATTTAATAAATCATTTGCTAGTTTCAAATCATCCAGTTCATCATTGGCCGATTCGATAGAAAGTTCAGAAAATTCAAAATATAAATCACCATCACCTGGGTATGTAAAGGAGCACAATGACACAGATTATAATGATGATAACGACGACATTGATGATGATGATGTTTTTAAACATAATACAAACGATGAAGTTGATAATGTTGCCACAACCTCTACTGACAAGTAATATATTACCTTTTATTTGCAATTTGTTGAATTTTTTTAGTTAATTTGGCATGCACTTTTTTTTTTTGGTTTGAATTTGAATGGGAATTTGGTTGTTAACTTACAATGGTCTAGGGGTATATAAATACATATGTATATTAATTTAATTATTATTTGAAAAAATATTTAACTAACAAAATTTGGTATAGAATATTGTTTGAAAACAATTTTATGTTTTTGGTTCAGATTATTAAAAATTATATTTAATTTTTTTTTTTTTGCATGAAATTCTATGTATAAAATATTTATATATGGATTATTTCAGTTAAAATGGAAGGCCGTTTTTATAAGATTTTTCTAAATATGTTTTAATTCGTTATTATTTATTCCTAAAATTTTGTTTGAATTCCCTGGTGGTTTTCTTTTTCTTTAAACATTAATAAATTATAAAGAAAAAAATTATACTCATATTAAAATTCTAATTGGAAATATATTAACCAACGTCATTTGAGTTCCTAACATTTTAATCTCTTCTGGAAGAGCCAAAGATTTTTCTAATATTACCCCAAACACCATAAATTCATTAGATAAATGTGATCTTTATAAAATATGTACAATAAAATATTTAAAAATAAAACAGACAGAAAAAAAGGCGGAAGCCGTAAAAGTGTCTTCCTACATACATACACATAATATAAACTAAAAACAAATTCCAAAAAAGAAAAAAAAATCTAAAAATAAATGACAATTTCTTTACTGCAATACATACAAGCTCTTTACTTATAATATAAAACAGATGATGATCTTGAAATCACACTCTCAAAAAAAAAAAAAAAAAGTTTACTAAGGGCACGCGATTTACCAAGTAACTGTTAGTCATTGACACTAAGAAAAATATCACTGCCACTAAAGGAATATGTACTAGAAACGGGGATGTACTAAATTTAGATTGAATAATTCCTATAAGAACAAGCAATTGTGTATGATGGTGTTGCATGCAATTAATTTATTTTTTTGGGGAAGAAATGAAAACATTAATTAAATTGACTTAAAACAATAGTATTATTGTATTTAGTTTACATTAAGGCAGAAATTCCCAAACCTTTTAAGAAACTCCAAAACATTTTAAAATACAATTGTTTATTATCGTACATACAGAATCCAACATCCAGAACAACACCCAAAGATGTAGTTAAAAATTTATTCTGAAGTTTTTTTTTGGAAATATTTGTTACGAAAAATGTATTTTATTAAAAAATTTATTAGTTTATACATAAATTCCATTTAATTTCCCTGCATAGATAAAAAGAAAAATCCAAAGAATCAGGTTTTCATTACATCGTTAACATGACTTCCTATTAATTGAATAGGTATCAAAAAAGGGAACATCTTCCTATGACAAGCCTATGTCAGGCGCGGATCTAGCTTATGCTTTTGGGGGAGGAAAATAGAATGAAATTCACAACTATTTCCTCAAAATTTATGATTTAATACAAATTTTGCATTAAGACTTTTTATTTTGGGGAAGGAAATTTCCCTTTTTCCCTCCCCGTGGCCTATGTTAAATTAATTGAAAATGATCCGAATTTGCACTACTTCTTGATCACAAGTTCAGGATTTTATTGACTTCTTTGGATGTTCTTTTTTTGCAGGGAATAAAATAATGTTTTAAATAGTTTTGAACTAAATATAATCGGTTGGGTCATAATAAAATGGTCTTTATATGCTGTTTAAGTTCAATGATTGAATAAAATTCTAAATATTAATTCCGAAAATGTAAAAAATAGCACAAATGTGGAACAGATGCAAATAATAAAGTAAAATGACTTTGACATAAATTACTTAAAGATTTGATACTACGTTTATATGTCCGATTTTGCAAATAAAAATTATTTTCAAATAAAATAAATTGTATAAAAAAATGTTTATACCCACTTCTTACCATCATATATATTTTTTAAAGATTTGTGATAAATGATGTGTTATTTAGTATTCATTTCTTCAGTTCCTTACAAAATTTAATATATTAATTAGATTTTTTATATAAACGAGATCGGGGTCTCTGCTTGGCTACAACGAATCTTTTATTATACTCTATAACAACTTATCTACAAATAAAATTTTCGCCTCAAAGTATGCTTTCATACTTTCGTAATTATAAATCTACATTTCAATGCTTAATATACATGTTTTTGTGTGTATTTTTGTTATTTTTGTTATTTTTAGTTTTTGACCCATAACTCTGTTGTTTATATTGATTCAAAAATTTGTTGATTTTGTTAATACAAAAGCCCAAAATTTTATAAAAATATATATGATCGATCTATATAAAAATAAAAATCTATAGCATTAGCAACGATTTTAAAATATTATTAAAACGATTTCAATAATAACTGATAAAAATTCAATAAAAACGAGATAAGGAGATATAGTCGGTCAAGACCGACCATATGATACTTTACACCATTTCCTATGTGCACCAAAATTCGGGAAGGACCTAGTTATGGACCTATATTTGTATTAAGTGGAAAATAAAAACATACAGAATATTACGTCGATACTAAGATTCACATGTATTTATGCACTTTTTGGTGATTCCTGAAATTGGGTCTTGTATGGGAGCTATGGTCAATTATGGACCGATCTTCATGAAATTTTTCACTTATACTTATATGTGTTGAATATTAAATTTTCATGCCTTATGGATCTTCATGCCTTATGGATTTATGCTTCCATAAAACCTCTTTGTGTTAAATTTCATTAAAATATTTCAATTTTTAAGATATTTTTAAGTGTTAAAACGCAATTCCGGGAAACTATGGGGACTAGGTGAAATAATGGGCCGATCATGACCAAAATCAATAGGTTTCGTCCTTGTGCTAAAAAAGTCACATGTACCAAATTCCATCAAATTATCTCTAAAATTACATGGACAGCCAGGCAACCAGACGAACGAACGGACATCATTAAATCGACTCAAAAATATACAATACCCCACCACCTATGGTGATGTAGGGTATAATTACGAAACTTATTTGTAAAACAGAAGTCCCTAGCAAAAAACAGAAGCTTTAAAAACTCGAAAACCAGGTTCAAAATCGATTTTTAATGTGCTTAAAAATCGATTTTGAACCAAAACGATTTTTTGGAAATTATTCTATAACTTTATAACTGCGAAATGTATTTGAATGAAATTTTACATGAACAATCCTGAGCTGTATGCAAATTGATTTGGAGGATGACAGGTTCTTAGCGTGTTGGGGGAAATAGGGGTGGTCCTCCAAAGTTGGTCATCTCGGGTATGATTTTTTTTAATTACCAAAATTTAATTTATGATTTGATTGATTTGAACATGAATAGTCCTTATATTTCTCTGCAAAAAATACGCTTACATGTGTGGGTTATCTCTTTTACTTTAAGATATATTTGGACCAAAGTAAAATATTGACAATTTTTTGGACACGTTTTGTTTCACTTTTCTAAAAAATTATCTGGATTCTGTACAAAATTCCTAACAATTTTTGTTTAAGGATCATATATCTATGTGGTTTAGATAAAAAGTTATATTATTGAAATAGAAAAATTTGAAAAAAAAAAATAGATTTTTTGTGATTTTTGTCAAAAAGATGGTAACATTTTTTCATTTTAAAATTAATTATTTTCCACTGGATAAATACATTTTTTCATGTTTCCAAAATAATGTTTAATATAAAAGCATGTAAAACAAATCCAAAGGGGGGAGCCTTTACCCTCTAACTATAAGAATTTTGTTAATTTTAATTTTTATATTTTTTAATTTTTTGTGGAGCTCAAAAATGTTAAAGCTGAAAATGAAAAAAGTACCTTGAAAACTTACCCACATATATTAGCTAAACACACAAAAAATATTTAATAAGCCACACCCTTTATAACTACAGGGTGACCACTTTACTGAAAAAAGTATTTTCTTTTAAAGAAGCTCTCCCTGAAATAGAATTTTTGGGTATTTTGGAATAAAAAAGTGGGATTTTATTTATAGTCCTCTTTTAAGAAAATATTTTTTATATTATACTAATAAAATTTGTGTGATAACACAAATTTTATATTTTTTTAATAAATTTAATGAAAAATTTAGTTCTAATATTTTACTAATTATATATTATTATTTTTCAAGTAATAATCTTTCCAATGATACCAAATACTTTCCAATGATAATAAATACTTTTCACAATCGTTTTAAAACTAATTGAAACTTTACTCCCTTAAGCAAATTTTCCTTCATTTCTATATTAAATGCTAAAGCATTCAAAATGTTTTTCTAAATAATTTTTTATAATTTCTGAACCATTATATATATTTCAATGAAATTTAACATAGTTATTACTGAGGTATTTTCCAAATATTTTGGAGGAGGTTAAGTTTCTAACTGGTCTTAGAGCAGGGCTCCGGAATGGGACAAAAAAGAGGAAATTTCGATTTGACTGCTCCGATTTCAATGTTATTACCAATTGCTAGTGTTGCTCAAATTACAAACTAAAGATTCGCTCCGGCCCAAAAATATAAAGTAAAATAAATTTTTATATTTTATTTCATTTAATAGATTTAATAGTTCAAAAGGTATAAGTACTTTTATTTTATTCTATAATTTCTAAACTAAATGAGATTTGAACTTGAAATTTTATGTGTGTGGGATTCAAAAATATATATTTTTCCAAAATTTTAAAAATAACATTTGAACAAATTTTATAATTTTAAAGGTCAATATGAAAATAAATTCAGGTATCTACCTATTTACTCTAATAGTTCAACAATTTTTTTGAAATCCAAATTATTTCTTTCATTCTATCAATATCATATCAATCTCCAAAACCAATTGGGAATCTCTGCCGTGGGACATTCTTTTCATTTTATAAAATATAAAATACAC
>MINK01012479.1:0-12694 GCA_001735545.1 Phormia regina
TTTAATATCATTTAGAAAAACTGAAACTATATATCATTCTTAAATATCAATAAAATATTTTAAACAATTTCTCACTAAAACTACAAACCAATAGACAATATAATTCAATTTAAAAAACACGTAACAATATTTTAAATGCTCATAAATCAATACAATTAAAGAAAAATTGAGCATGTCTATTTAAACATGATTAATAAAATTTTCAAATAGAAAAAAAATAATATGCATCTAACTATAACATTTCATCATTAAAATCATAAATGTCATGGTAACAAGATCGTAAAAATAGTAAGAAAAAAGTAATACAGAACATATAACAAAAAACCGTCTAAACACAATGGAAAATCTTTAGATTAAAGATTTAAATCGATTTGTAAAGTGTTGCAATAGAACAATAGAATATTAAAAATCTAAGACTAGAAGCTTAACAAGTGTCATCAATTCGACATGATCAATTGATTGTTGTATGCTCTTCTTCGTAACAAAAACAACAACATGAAATAAATGTATTTAGAAGATGTATATGTTCTTCACATGTGGAGTTAAAAAAAACACTAGTAGCTATAACAAGTAGCATCTACATTTAATGATCTTGAAGTGGCCAACAACTTGTTAGTTTAACAAGTGACCTTTTGCAAAATGAAGCACAAACATTTTTTTAAGAATTTTTAATTTTCTATAAACGAGTAAATGAAACTTCAAAATGTAAATAAAAATAATTAAGAAACTTCAATTAAAAATAGAAGATTAAAAAAATAAAATAAAAAATATCATTTTAAAAAATAAGAATTGATCGTAAAACCTATGACTTCTACAGTCGTATAGATTTTTTAAAAGAAATATTAAAATTTTTTATTAAATAATGTTGCTAATTATTTTTCTTATATTTTTCTTCTTTACAGCTGCTCAATCACAAAGCAAACGATCCTCACGTATTACCAGTTCACGCACTAGTTTTGGTACTAATGTCAAATCATCTTCATCCTCATCATCTGCCTCTTCATCAGCAAATGGTGTTAATTTTGATTGTCCCGAAGAATTTGGTTATTATCCCCATCCCACCGATTGTACTCAATATTATGTTTGCGTCTTCGGTGGTGCTTTATTGGAAAGTTGTACTGGTGGTCTTATGTATTCGCATGAATTACAAACTTGTGATTGGCCCCGTAATGTAGGCTGTGAAGTTGTTGATACTAATGAACGTCGTCCTCAACAACAACAGCAACAACAATTGCAACAACATCAACAGCAACATCAACAACAAACTAATGCTAATCAACATGTACCAAGTCGTGTAAGATTTGGTTCAGCATTTACCAGTCCCCAAGAAGTTCGCAGCCAACAACCTCAACAGGTTTTAAAGGCCACAGTACCACCTCAATATCATAGACAACCTCCTCAGGTTATTCAAGCTCAAGTACAGACAATACCACCACCACCAGAATTGAAATTATCACCAAATCCTATTGTAACATCAAGAGGTCAACCAAAACATGTATTAGAGGCTCAAGAGGAAATAGCTAAGGTAAGCGCAAGGGTGTTTTTATTAAGAGTGTTTTTTTTTTTTTTTAATTTAAAATCATTTAAACTCTTTATTAAAAATTTTAAATTTTCTTTTCCCCCCCTTTAGCTCTATGCCGATGCCCATGAAACTTTGCCCCCTGTTGAGGAAGAAGAAAGCGATCGTCAACAACGTGTTTATCGTGGTCAACCTAGTACTGTGAGTCAAGTGCAAAAAGATCGTGATGGTATCATACATCAAGCTAGTATCAATGCCATACCTAATAATGATAAATTCAGTTCGTATAATTTCGGCAACCAATACCGGTAAGTTAAAATTCTCAAAAACCCAAAAAAAAAAAAAGAAACTCTATTAAAAGCTTTTAAAGCAGCCATATAGAATAAAAAACTACAATTCTCACTATATTCACTATTTCACTTGGCTTTTATTTTAATATTATAATGCTTTAATTTTATTTATATTTCATATTTAATGCTCTTTTTCTATTTTTATTTTCAAAAATTTTATTTAAAAAAAAATCGAAAAATTTAAAACTATTTTTTCAAAATTCTATTTCATCGCTCAAATTGCAACAATCAAAAAAAATCATAATCTCAAAATAATATCAAAAAAAATGCATTTGCAACTGCACTTTTTGTTCATGACAAAATAACGTTATAATCATAACTGACAATAACAATAACAACAACAATATTAACTACAACAAAAAATCTCATTAGAACTGACATGTTACTAGACCTTGACTTGCTCAACAATGGACTAGAAGATATTTTTATTATAGACTCTAAAGATCTTGACCTCAATGCTCATAAACGTGTTAAACGTGATTTAGGATTGGCCGAAACTGACAAAAATCAAGCACAGACTTCACAAGAAAATAAAGAAAACGAAACGAAAGAAGTCAAAGAACAAGAACAACAGCAGCAACAACAACAACAACAAGAAGTTCAAGATTTAAAAGTTATTAAATATTCTTCGAAATTTTCTTCAAATGCTGATGATTCTATGTTGGAAATAGAAAGTTTGGTTAAGGAATTATATGGTGATGAAGTAAAAGCCAGCAGTACTGATGATTTAATGGAATTAATGGAAACAAAAGTTGCTCCTGAATTGAAACTAACAAAAATCCTATTAGAGGAAGAAGCCAACACAGAAGCTAATCAAAAATCATATGATATTTTACAAGATTCTCAAGCTATAGAAAATAAAGAAGCTACAAAAGCTGATAGCGAAGATATTAATTTAATTTCAAACCCACAAGCTTTACAAGATACCAAGGATTTACAGACCCCTAATGCTGAAAAAGATTCCGTATCTTTAGAAACAAAAGCTGAAATAAAATCTTCTAATGAAGCAGAAACTCATACTGAAATTCTTTTAAATAAACGTGAACCTGAAGATATGGAATATGTGGATATTGGTGATAATGTAGCAGCAGAATCTACCAGAAGAATAAGACAATTAAGACCCTATTCAGGAGCTTCAAGATCTCATTGGTTAGGAGGATCAGCGGGTACTAATTATCGTTCTATAGATGCTCATTCATATCAACAACAATCTCAACCTAGTTATTCTTTTGGCACTTTTAATCCTTATCTCTCACCACCTTCAACACCCACATATGCAGCTTTAAATTCCGTTAATGCTCAATATAAACCCAATAATTATCAACAAAGTTTTCCTCAAGCTAGCAGCTTTAAACAACAAAAACCTAAAGTAGTTTATACTGGTTATAATTTATCATTACCACCACCAGCCAAAACTACATCACCTCAGGAAGAATTTCGTCCAGTAGTGGGTAAATATTATAGTTCTGCTGGAACTAGCAGTACTTCAAGACCTTCATATCTTAAAAATACCGATTTGCTACCTTATATTTTGAAATCTCTGCAAGAGTTAAAGGAACAACGTAAGAAATTGCAGGCTGAAAATTTCAGTTATTTCCATTTGGATAATCAACCCACCACCTTAAGACCTTTGAATGATTTTAAATCCTCCACACAGAAAGTGACACCAAATTCTCATTTCTCGCAAATCAGTACAGTGGGAGGATTTTATAATAATAAAAATTTACAGCAGCAAGCGAATAAGCACTATCAACATAATAATCCCTATATAAGTAATATTATACCCAGTACCACGGAAAGTAATTATTTCAAATATAATTTAATAGGCAATCAAAAAATGAAGAATTTCTATAGCACTTTAAAGCCTCAGGGTAGCAGTTTTGATTTCACCACACCATCACCTTTAAATTCCAATTTTAATATTGTAAATTCTCCTAAATTGGTAATAAAGCAACCAGGAAATTATGTGGACTTTGGTAAATTTCATAGTGGCATTACCTATAGCAATAGCACCTCAACTATACCCGAATCTTATCAAAATTTTGGCACTTCGCTGTCTACCACCGCTAATGTAAAACCTTTTGTGGAATCTTCCTCCAGTAAACCTCTTAAAATGCAATTTAATTTACCCGATTTTCTATCAAATCTACAAACAAAGGATATGGCTCATCTTAATCCTACAGTGGCTGATATGTTGAAATATTTTAAGGCAGTCAATAAGCCCGTGGAGTCTCCTAAAGATGGAAGATTTTCTACTAAAATAAAACCTTCACAACCTATTTTAAATATAAATGAAATACAACTTAAACCGATTGCAACCACCAAGAGACCCATCAAAGGTTATGAAAGTTTTCTAAATAGTTTAAATAAACCACAAACCACTAAGAAACCTTTGACCTCCACTATAAATCAAGATGAATACTATGAAGAATATGAAGAGGAAGAAGAAAATGAATCGGCTGGTATTGATGCTGATGAAGATGTTAAACCACCTTCGGAAATGCCACCTTATATGCCTATGACTGAAACTATGGCTCCTCCCAGATCACAAATGATGCCTGCACCTAAGCCTACCGAAAATCCTAATAAGAATCAATTAAACTATAATACTGGTTTCTTTCAAGCTACCACCACTAGAAGACCTCCGTTCTCACCCAACTTTGAACAATTCTATCAACCACAAACCAATACTCAAGCCAATCCTAATCAAATACCTTCATTTATAAATTTCCCTACAGACTATTTCCAGGAGATAAAACAGAAATTACCCACAAGACAACAAAACTCACAAATACCTCAACTTAGTGTTAAGCCCACGATCTCAACGACCACAAGACTGACCTCTAGTACTACAACAAGAACGACCTCTACGTCTAGCTCCTCAACGACTACAACTACAACAGAAAGACCCATGACAACTACCGCTACAACGCCTCGTATGCGTTATACCATAAGACCAAATCGTTTCCGTGGACAAAATAGATGGCAATCAGCAGCATCATCATCGTCGTCTTTGGCAAATAACAGTAGTAATACGAATAACAATAATAACAGCAACAACAACAACAATACAGCTACCAAAACAATGACTTTAGACTTAAAGGAAAAACCTAAAAGAAAACGTCCCACATCATTGGCTTCTAGTACAATGGGATCTGCAAATTCAGGAACTGCCAGCAATATGGACTCTAACGGACAAAATCATAGCAACAGGTACAGTGTGTATGTGTGTTTTACAACAAAAACAAATATAATAAATGTTTTTAAAACCAAAACTAAGTACTACAACAAACAAACAACCAACCAACCTTTAAAAAAAAAAAAGAAAAACAAAAACTAATTGTGTTTTTAACCCAGCTCTCCCTATTATTTTATTATTAAAAGGGGAAATGTTTTATATAACCTTCCTGTTTATCCTGGAAAAATACAAAAATGTTTTGTACCAAACAAAACTTTTTTTTTACAAAAACAAAACGACACTTTAATATACCTGTAAATACCTTTTTGTAAACTTATGTGAATACTGTTACTGTGTGAATTTTTTTTATATTTAAACCTTAAGAAACCTGTACAGATTTAACTGAACTAAAACCAAAAAAATTAAAAAAAAAAAACTTTGACTAAAATTAAGGGACGCCTTCACCTCATGTTAGAGATTGAAAGAAAACAATTTTTTGTATATATTTAATTAGTTAAACGATTAAAATGATGATAAATTTGTAAAAAATAAGGCTTGTCAACTCAGTTATAAAAAGGAACATTTTAAACTTTAATAATAATTTCAAAAGGATTTGCTTAAGATTTTTTATTATAAAACAGGACCATAATTATAAAATATAGCAAATAAATTTACGTGTAAACAACTTTTATATTTCAATTTTCATTACTATAAATTTTAATTTCTCTTTTTAATTTAAATTTTTCACAAATTTATCATTATTTTGAAAACAGAGTTGCCATATTATATTTTTAAGCAAATGTTTTTATTTAATATTTTATTAATTCAAAAGTATTTAATTATTTTGAAAACAGAGTTGCCATATTATATTTTTAAGCAAATGTTTTTATTTAATATTTTATTAATTCAAAAGTATTTAATTATTTTAAATGATTATATTCATTTAAAGAAATATTCATAATAAAGTTTTTTTTAATATTTTTTTCGTTTTTAAGAAGTTTAAACAAATAATAATTTCGATCCCTGATTAAGACCTTTTGATTAATATAAGTTTGTAAAATAGAAAATGAAAGATAAACAAAAACATTGACGATGTTTTTATTTTTTTAATGTTTGTCTTCTAAAGTTGATCGTATTGCCGGATTTAGACAGATTTTTATTGTAAATTTTATGAAGTTCAAAATTAACTATTATTTTCGTTCCCTGATTAGAAAATTACAATTAAAATTAGTTAGGAAGGAAAAAATTAAAGCTAAACAATAAAACGTTATCGATATTTTTTTAATTTTTATATTCATAATATAGTTTTTTTAATAGTTTTTCTTTTTTAAGAAGTTCAAACAAATAATAATTTCGGTCCCTGATTAAGAAAGACCCTTAGATTAAAATTAGTTTGTAAAAGAGAAAATGAAAGATAAACAAAAACTTTGACGATGTTGTTTTTATTTTAGTTTTTTTTTTCAGTATTCTAAAGTTGATCGTATTGCCAGATTTCGGCTGATTTTTAAGTTCAAAAATAACTATTATTTTCGTTTCCTGATTAGAATATTACAATTAAAATTAGTAAGGAAGGAAAAAATGAAAGCTAAACAACAAAACGTTTGCGATATTTTTTAATATTTTCATCGATTTATTCTTCTAAAGTTGCCAGATTTAGGCAAATTTTTATTGGGGGATATTTAATTTATAGAAATAAAAAATATATTTTATATTTTTTTTATTAAAAAGATAAAAAAATTTCAAGTTGTGATAAACATACATTATGTTTGGCTCAAAAATTATTTGATTATATCAACGAATTTATGGCTTACAATTATAATATGATTGCTACGATTATAAAAATTTTTCCTAAGGCATAAAATAAATTTTAATATATAATATGTTTTTCATAACAATGCTGAAACATATTTTTTTTTCCTTTACTGCATGCAGTTTCTCAAAAAAATGTTGTGAAAAACAAGTTGAAATTGAAAATATTACTGACTCTCTTTTGACTTCTCCTTACTTTAAGAAATTGATAAGCAAAAAGAGAGGACGTCGATTAGACTACGGCGATCATTACTATTTTTCTTGTTATGCCCAAGAAAACTACGAATCAAACTTTCTAAGCAAGGCTCTTGGTAGTACCAAGTTGGTATTTATCAAAGTTTTAAATATTTATCGGTTAAAAAAGTTAAGGTTTAGATGCATTGATGTTGTGTATGATAAAAGTTCTGAGAACCTTCTAGCTCCTTATATTGGGATCACTTAATTCCTAATGTAATAAATTTAAAGTTTTTTTGGGATAAATTTCTGAAGCGTTCCAAAGAAAAATTGTTCCTTTTTTAAAAATTCCCAACAATTAAATATGTTACTAATCAAATCCTATAACTTTGTATCTAAAAAATAATTTGTGTCATTCCTAAAAAAGTTCTAATCAAACAATTTTATTCTCCAATATAATTACAAAACATTTCCCTAACGAACAGTTTCTAATTATATTGAAATGTACAAATTTTAAATAAAAAAATTAATTAATTTTTAATAGCAACATGATCAAATGGTGTAATCAAAAAGAAAAGTAAGCAGAAAATCATCTAAATAAAATTAAATGAATGTAAAAAAAATTAAGCTGGGCTGAAACTGATCCAGATTTCTTCTATCCCGTGTTACTTCCATGTCATAGAACAATAAAAAAATAAAAAAAAATATATATCCAGATTATTTTCAATAATTGTATAGCTATGGAATAGTTATTCTATAAGTATCATGATCACAAATTTAGTTTCTTTAAAGCTGAATTTTTATTATCGAGAATATTCGCCTTTGCGGAGAATCATCACTGGAGATCATTAGTGTAAAATAATTCACAATTGGATCTTAATAACGATTTGATCAAACTAATAAACATTTGTTACGTCCGAACAGTTTATAAGCCAAAAAGCTACGTCTTCTGAGAAATTTGAACATTGAACTAGTCCTAGCATCGTCAGTAAGCATGTCAAGTTCATGTCAAATGTGTAAGCAATTAACAAATGTTAATTTCACAAAATATACTAAATACCAGATTTCAACATAAAATAATTTATAAATCCCTTATATAGGGTAACAAATCTATGCAAAAAATTTTAAAAGGCTTTAATAAAAATTATTAAATATGCGTTAATATATAGATAAAATCCATTATTATTTAAACTTAAAAAAAACTACATAAGACACCACTCATAACCTCTAATTACAAAGTGCTTTTAATTTTTTTACATGAATTTAATTGAAGAAAAACAAAACCTTTGCTAGATTAATAGCTAGCGATTAAATTCTTAGGTAAATAACATTTTGATATGAAAATTATTGAAATACTCTTGCCAAATATAGCTAAAGCCAAAGTAATGAGCCCTTATTACCAAGTAATGCTGATCAGTGGTAATGGCTTTTATTGGGGAGCAAACAAATTTTAGTTTTATAGCTTTAAAAATTTCCATTTGTTTAGAAAAAAACTTTTTATACAATAAATAAAATATTAATGACTTACCACTTTAAAATATTATTAATTGTTGACTGAATTATACATTAATCATCTTTATCAGGTTCTGAAATAAAAATTAAAAAAAAACAATTAAAATTTTAAAACCTTTAATAAAAATATATTTAATAAATTTTTAAAATAAATTATTATTTATGATTTTTATCTGCTAAACCAATAAAATTTTAAAATATAAACAAATTATAAACCATAAATTATTGTAAAGAAAAATATATTATGGTAACTCTTTTTCTATAAATAATCGTTAACTAATTCTCTTCAACTCTGTTACTCTTTATCTATAACTCTATATAATTCTCTCATTTCTTAACATTTTCTAACAAACTCATCCTTTAACTACTAAAAACTTACTCTTAATTCTCTCTTATTATCTAATTCTATTTATACTTTTCCTTTACTCTTTTTAAAATGCTTCTACTAAACTCCATTATTTTGTTTAATGAACTTAAAAAAACAAAAAACAAATTTAGAACAAAAAATGTTGTACAAAAACTAATTAAACATTTTTTATTATTTTTTTCATTTTTTCTTTTGTATATATCAAAAACAAAAATGCCAAAATTGTTTGTATCAAATGTAAAAAAAAACAACAACAAAATTAATATATCATTGTTATAAACCATTTTAATTTAATGCATCATTAAAATTATATTTTGGTTTGCATTTAAATTGTTTTAAAAATAAATTTATTGTAAATAATTATTGGGGTTAAAAAAAATATTTTAAAAAATTTTAAAACTTACACAAAACAACATCAACCAATAACATTTCAAACAAACATCAAACATTGATCCCTCAATTAATACAAAAAAAAAACAAGTAGTATTGAAACCTCATCTCCATCATCATCCATACAATCACAAACGGCTACACCGGCTGCCATTTTCATACAAACGGCTAGACCAACACCACAACCACATCATATTCATCAACAACAACATACCCAACATCAACAACAACAACATGTGATTGTTGAAACTATACCTTCAACACAAACTCAAAATCGTAATCTACAACAACATCAATATCAACAACAACAACAATTATCACCACCATTACCAACATTAGCTCAACCCCAACCATTTAGTCAAAATCGTAATTATTATAATACATCAACGTCTTACAATAATAATAACAACAATAATAATAACAATAATCAAAATCATGATGTTGTGTCTTATATACCACAACAACAACATCAAATACCTTTACAACATTCATTACAAAATCAACAACAACAACAAAACCAACAACAACAATCATTAATAACACAAAATGATAATGTTCAACAATCTGAACAAAGTCCTTATGATACTTATTATTCTGTTTATGACGATGATATTGATTTGTATAGGGATATAGAATATCAACAACAACAGCAGCAACAACAACGCCAACAACAACAGCAGCAACAACAACAACAGCATCGTCAACAACCTCAACAACAACAGCAACAATATCAACAACCTATTAGATCACAACCACAACAATCGACTTATCGCCCCTTGGAAATATTTACCACACCAGCACCGCGTGAAGTTTATAAACCCCAACCAAAACCACAACCCCAAGAGAGACCCACTTATCAATCAAATCAACAGCCTTTGGTATATAATGCGGACTATGATGATGATTTGATAGCACAGGTAAGTAGAACTTACAAGATTTAAATGTTATATAGATTATATTTAAATAGCAATTTATTTACGAGCAAAAGTAACCCATGTTTTAATAAAAAAAAATCAGTATTGTATTTTTAAAATATTAGACCAGGTCCATCCGTTCATATCTGGTTTCTTATATGAAACATTAAAATTATTTAAAATCATTCCATGATTCCTCTTTCCTCCAAATTAATAAAATTCCTGGATAAAGAGAAATCAGTACTTTCATCAAATCTGACCGAAAATTAATCCACTACTGGACCTATATATTATAAAATATCTTAAAAATTCATACAAATATTCATTAATATTTATTTTAAAAATAAAACGAGAATGATATAGTCGATCAAGACCGGCTATATAATATATGTATCTACACCACTATGTATCATATAGGTCTTATATGGGTTTTAGGGTGATTCCCAAAATAGGACTAGGGTATTTTAACTATGATAAATTATGGACCCGACCTCATATAAATTGACACTATTATTTTTACTTAAATATAAATATGATTAATTATGGATCGATTTTCATAAAATTTGGCACCAAGATTTTTACATATATACGACTTCTCTGTACCGAATTTCATTAAAATATTTATTATGATTTTTAAGTCTCTATTCCGGGAAGACTGTTGTATGGGGTGCTAGTGAAATAATGGATCGATTATAACCAATATCAACAGGTTTTGTTCCTCTCTCAGAACCATTATCTTGGATAGGTAGCAATTAGCCGAGTAAACGGATAGATGGGTATCGTTAAATCGAAAGTATTAAATGATCTTATTTGATTAGTCAATTATTTACTCTTCTTAAATGCTTAGTTATATTTTATTTATTCATATCTATATTCATGAAATTTAATAATATTTTTAAGCAAAAATCAATCCACAATACAATTTTTTAAAAATAGGCCTACTTTTAAACTCGACATTGTACTTGTTAAAATATAAATCAGGGACTCAATAATGAGAATAGAAATATTTTAGAAATAAATCTTATCCAGTTTACATAAAATTTTACGCAAATCTTTGTTTTTCTTCCGATTTTAAAAATATTTAACGTAAAAAAAAAATTTTATTTATAAAGAAGTTATCGATTTGAATATTTTCTTATGTGATCGATAATCGTAATGTCTAAACTAAAAGTTTTAGATAAAAATACTCCCAGAGTAATATAGATCACATACACATGTATACAAAACAAATCATACAGTATCAAGAGCATATTAACATTTTATTTGTATGTGTTGAAATTTCAAAACATTCACAAATATTTAGAAAACATTGATATCAAAATACTATCATTATAGTGTCAGATTATTATTGTCAAAGATCTGACACCATAAGTTTTCAATATGACCACGACCATTACAGATTTTGAATCGAAAATATTTCCTCAGTGTATGATGAACATTTTTTCATGTAAATATCAAATTTTGTTAACTCTTAAGAAATATTAACAACATTTTTTGATCCTGTCATATAATGTACATAATACATTAGAGTAGGTGCCAAAAAGAGATACAAGCCGATCGACTTCAAGCGGGCTTCGCGACGTCGCCGCCTTTTTCATTGTCTCAAAATCTGCTAAAGAAATGTTAAAATTTTTATTTAAATTAAAATTTAACAAGAAACATATATTTATAGCTTATTCGAAGAAGTAGTAGAGGCTCCATCTATTATTATAATTTTATTTACATCTGATAACTTTGTTAGAAGTCCTAAAGAGTTAAAGATCGAATACTCCGAAGAGTGGTGTGCCTATTTGATCGCTCCAACTAGGAGAATTAGAAATCAACTAAACGGGGTGGGTAGTTCTTTGTTGTGCTCAGTCTAGATCCCTCTGGCATGGGTGACCCTACTCTGACAGCCTAGCCCTAAACATCATTGCTCATTAGTCCTCGCATTGCGACAAGATGACTACCCTTTCGTTAGGGTAAAAGTGAAATAATAATTAATAAATTATTAATTCCTTACTTCTATTTCAATTACTGCAAGTTTTTTGGAGATGGGGAGAAATCGAGTGGGAAAATGTAATATTTACTAAGCCCCTGCAAAAATTTAGCCGCCACCGAACTAGTTTAATTTGAGCCAACGCCGCCAAAAAAAATTTCTTCGGCTTGTTTTTCTGGTTGCAGGGCGAGTTTTTTAAAATTAAATCAAAGGTTTAATTTTTCACAGGACATACGGACAGACATAATTATGTCGTCACAAAGATTCAGAATGAGTGGGGGAATATATTTTTTATTCACTGTCCTACATCTGTAAATATTTTTGATGACTATAAATGTATTCTTAATTTTATTATGATTATCTTTTTAATAACTAAGACTTTTTAGCACTTTTTAGTGGTTAAAGTTATATAATTTAATTTGAATCAAAATTCCAGAGGCCACCACCAATTTTTATCAAATACTGAATTCGATTTTCCCCCAAATTTTTTTTTTTTTTTTTAA
>MINK01012505.1:0-14555 GCA_001735545.1 Phormia regina
TTGCAATGAAATTTTAAATGTTTGGTTTCTATGTTATATGTAATAATTGGACTATAGTATACAAAACCTATGTCTATAATAAATATCTTTTAAAAGTTTGTGTATTATTAAAAGAAAATAAATACTTTAAAATATTACTTAAGGGTGGGCTAATTATATGACCGATACTGTATATAAAAATACAATTTTTTGATTAAATATTTATTATAATTGAACTAATTTATTTAATTTTTTCAGCAAAAAATTTCACAATAACTTTTTTTTACAAAAAACGAAGTTCCCAACATAAAGAGAGGATTTGGAAACATGAAAACCGAGTTTAACTTAAGCATATCTCAAACATTTATAAACCGCTCTTTCAAAATTTCAATAGAAAAATCGAAAGAAAATCTACACAAATGTTTGTGGCATGTAAAAAAGCGACACAAGTTTTATAGTAAAAATCACATCACAAATCATTTTTTTTTACATTATGAACATAAAGAGTAAAATATTAAAGTAAAATTTATTCCCAAAATAATTTAAGGCCTAATTTTGTAAAACACTTCCTCTCCAAAATGTATAAGATTTTTTTGCAGAGAGATGTGTAGTGATTTACAATATTTCTGAAACACTTTAATATTTGATTTTAAAACTTTATTAATGGTTTTGAAATAAAAAAAAAAAAAATAAAAAAATACTTTTCAAAGTGAATTTTCATACACAAAATACATTAGGTATTTTACCTTTGAATCAATTAAAGATGGTAAACTTAAAGACAAACCTATAAACTCACTTTGTATTTATTATCTCATTTTTCATGAATAAATGTGAACAAGAAAGAAACCAATAAATCCAGTGTTAATATATAATTCCATTGGCGGTATAATCATTCATTATTTCACTTAATATATGTTTCAATCATATTTTTTTATTTTCTTTAATTTTTAATTTATGCTGCATTTAATATCCTTACCCTTAAGTGACCTTAATATTTTAAGATATTATTTTCTTCATTTAATTTAAACAATAATAATTATTAATGTCAAACATAACATTATACTAGATCTGAGACCATAAATTTAAAAGAAATCATCTAATAATGTACAAATACATAAACCCAAATTGTGCTAAACTTTTGTTTTTGTTTGAGTTTAAAAAATAATTTTTTAATAACAAAGCTGTAAAAGAAATAAAATAATTTTTAAAATAAAGTGATTTATTTTTTAGATTATACATAATATTTAAAATAAAACTAAGTAGGTATTTAAATAATGAATAAATTAAAATTATGTGCATTAATTTATACGTAGTATGTACGTGTATTAATGGATGTATGTATGTATATAAATGTATGGATGTATTGTTGCTGTAATATCTAATGTTCTTTTGCATTTACTTATTTTCTTTTCTATCAATGTAAAGTCATATTTGCATATAATATTTGAGGATTTAAAACCGTATGTATTGGATTTGTTGATGCTGCTGATGGTATAATGGGCAATGGTGTGACCAAATGTGAGGGTGTAGTTTCACCGGGCGCACGTTTTGTTTTAACAAATTTGCTACCCTGTTTAGCTTGTTTCATAATATTTGGTGGTATGGGTTTACTACGATCTGCCTCCCATTCGGCACGATGTAAACGTTGTCGATGTTTATACATATTGGCATTCGAAAAGAAAGTCATTGGACAGTTGGGACATGTATACAATACTTCGCCGGTGTGCACAGAAGTATGTTCCTAAAACAAAAATAGATAGACAAAATTATTATAATAAGTTATTAATTATAAATGTTATTTATTTTATATACCCTTAAATCTTGTGCCCTTTTAAATGCTTTATCACACATGGTGCACTGGAATTTCCTTATACATTCATGATTATGATAAATGTGTCTTTTAAGTGCTCTAGCTGTTGAAGAGACTTTATTGCAAATATGACAACGATGTTCTGTTTGTACACCTTCGTGTATGTTTTTCATGTGTTGTTTTAGGCCCGACAAATGCCTTAACCAAGCACCACAAATTTCACATTGTTGAGGAATTGGTACAGGTTTTGGTACATCTGAATGTTCTAGTTCATGATGTTTTTTAAGACTATAGGTACTTTTAAATGTTTTGCCACATTTATCACATATTACCGTCCGCTGTGGATCGTGTACACTGCGCATATGATCTTTAAGTTTAGTTTCAGTGGGACATCTACAAAATTATAAAAGAAAAGGTAGAAATTTATTGAAATTTTAAAAAATATCATTACAACTTACAAAGAGAGACAGTAGTTTGGTGTTTTATTTTTATTATTTTTTTTTAGAATCCTTTTGAATTATTTTATTTATATATTAATTTTAACAAACACTTTTGTAAATACCATAAAAATTGTTTATATCTATGGCAATTATTTTGAGCATTTTTTTTATTTAGTATTAATTATTAAGATATGTACATAGAATAAGGATAAGTGATATTTCAACCATATTAATACACCTATAATAAGAATAGGATTTGTATAGAGTTAATTATCAAATTAGTCAAATTATTTTTCAGACTAACCATAAATTAATTTTTTTTTGCAAATTTTTGTATATGTTCCCTTCAGTAAAATTAACCGGTTCAAAACTTCTCAAGTTCCCAGGGCTAGTGACCGGTCTCAGTCCCGGAACTATATATGAAAAGCACCTGCCACTTTTACATAGAGTTGTCTTTGGAGGTGTTTAGTTAGCCTCTTTGGAACAGGTCACAGGACTGGTCCAAAAGGACAGGTTCAGTATCGATTAATATAATGAAAATTTGATAAAAATTTGGTAATTTTCTACATTTTAAACATTTTTTATTATTATTTTTATAAAATTTATGTCTATTTTTATTTTATAATTTTTCGTTAATATTGATGGCGGCATTCCGAATCGAAGCCATGCTCATCTTACGTACGTTGTTTTATAGACTACAACGTTAACTACTCAGCTTCTGCATAGTGGGGTTAAACGCTAGTTTTTTGGTAATAAATCTTTATATTCAAACTATAATTCGGATTAAATAAAAGTATTCAGTATTGCGGTATTGACAAAACAATGGAAATTTTTTGACTTGGCTAAAGTCAAAATTTCTGAAGATTTAAAAATTAAAATTATAAATGATTTTAGTGTTGGGTTAAAACAAAAAACTATTTGCGATAAATATTCAATTAATAAGTCAACAGTTTCGAAAATTATAAAAAATTTCGTGAGACATGTACTGTGAAAAGTCTACATCTTGGAGGAAAACATCGTAAAACTACACAAAGAAAGGATAAACTGATAGTAAGAGAGTTTAAGAAATGCCCAAAAATTACTCCTCGAGAGGTAGTCAATAATCTAAAATTGGAAATTAGTACTCGAACAGTTAGCCGCAGGGTAAATGAGGCTGGTCTCGGTTGTTATCGTCCTTATTTCTAAAAAGAAAACCTTATTTGTAAAAAGGAAAAGTTTCCATTGTATTGTCAAACACTGTATATATAAAAATAATATATTCTTTAACAGAACTTTGACCCCAGTGTGCACTGATTGTTATTTCGCGTGAGTTGCTAATTAAGCACAACAAGTTATAAATTGTCTTTCAATTGTTAAATGGTGTCTGTGTTTCTGTCAACTAGTTCTCAATTGGAACTTTAGTGACGAGTTAGGTATCAATTAGTACTCAAATGATACTAAAGGACCTGTTCATTCCTGCAATTGACACAAAATTTCCTCAGGGTAGTTATATTCCTATACTAATTGGAAACTTTTGTGAGTTTTAATTTTAACAAAATTTAAATTTCACCATTTATTTCAACCTGACCACACTTTTTAAATTTTAGTTTATCAAGTATGTGATGAATCCGATCGTTTTTAAAAGTTGTGATGAATTTCATGTAAAAAATAACAATTATTTTTAGGCAAATATATTTAATAAAATATAAAAGAAAGTAATTAAAATAAAATTTATTATCAATGACAAAACCTTAAATATAAGTTCATCACACATTTTTAGATTTAAAATCGATTCGTTTTCAAAATCGTTTTCCATCACATACCTGTATATTCCATTTAAAATTATGAAGAGGACACTTGCTATATTTATTTTTAAATATTTAATTCAATATTTTTAACGTAGTTGAATTTTATAGATTTATGTAAATAGTGGCTAATTATTTTCGTCTTTTCTGAATTCAATTTAGTCAAATTTCGGGTTTATTAGTTTTTTTTTTTAATTTAAGGTTTTAAAGTAAAAAAAACCAATAATTATGAGTTTTAATTAAAACAAAATTTTAATTATTCAAAGTGTCTTTCAACATAACCTATAATTTAAAATTTTTAATTAAAAATTTTATGGAAAATGGTATATGATATTTTGTAATTAATTTTTAAAAGGCCACTTAAAATTTTTTTATTTTTACATTTAAATTTGTTTAATTTAATGATTTAGAGCAAATTTTATTAATTAATTATATTTATTCTCCTTAACTAAATTTTAATATTTTAAAGGATACTTGGCAATTTATATTGTTAATAAATTTCAATTATTAAAAAAATATTTCCTGATATTACTTTAAAACTATTTTTTCTTTTCAAAATTAACGGTTTTAAAACAAAATTTAGTAATGGTTATATTTCTTATCTAATTTCATAAATTTTAAAATTTTAATTTTAACAAAAGTTTAATTATTGTAAGTTTTCAAAATTAAAGATTTTAATTAAAATGTTGCTGACTTTTAATCGTTAATTTTTAAAACGACTATTTTAACCATTTTTAAATATTTGAAATTTTACTAAAACTAATCTCAAATTATGTTTTTGAAATTGAAAGTGTCGAATTTGTAAAACGTTTATAATAATAATATTTTTTAAGCTATAATTTTGGAATTTTGGCATAATTTTGGAAAAACTTTGTTGACTTTTTTCCAACCAACTCTCTTATCCAATTTGTGAAATTTAATTATTTATTGCAAATTTTGTATTTTTATTTTTTTAATTTTTCGATAGTTTTTTTCAATTAAATATTTTTGGGATTAACTTGAATTCTAAATAAGATTCGGCGCAGTAGAATATAACTCCCCAATTTGGTATTTTTAATCTCTACATAGCTTTCCAACTAATCATATCAAAATTATTACTGTTGAGATAAATATTTCTACTCCCAGAACGAAAATTAACAACTTAAATCTAATTAATCATGTTTTTTTTTACAATAAACAATAAAATGGCCCTTGTAACTTTTAATATTTTTATCAAATTGTTTTCAATTCCATATACATATGTAATAAAAGTTATATATCTAATAGGCCACTTAAGGTAGGGAATTCATAAGCTAAGAGCGGTTTCAATGAAACTACTCGAATAATTCCAAAATAAAGATATACTATTTCAAAGAATAAAATTGTAAAATTACATAAAATTGTACTCACTTTTTCTTACATTCAGGACATTCAAATTTAAATTCTTCTCGTGGTACATGTTTCGCCACCATATGATGTTCGAAAGAAGCTTTGGAGGAAAATGTCTTTGAACATTTTTCACACTGGAACGTTTTTTTGTATTTCGAAGGAGGTGGATTGGGTAAGTGGCTTTGTTCGTGACTTTCCAATTGCGTAGAATCACGACAGACCTTATCACATGTTTTGCACTTGAAATGTTCGGGATTGTAGTGAACTAATATGTGCTCAGCCAGAAATTTACGTGTAGCAAATCGACGACCACAACATTCCACAAAACCATGATCATCATTGTGATCCAAACGGAAATGAGCACGCATTTCGCCAAAGGTATGAACTAATAGTTCACATTTAGGACAACGTATTTTTTCAAAGAATTTCGTAATGATGGAATCATATTCAGCCTGTTGCGCTTGGCGAGCCTCGATTTCTTCCCGACTCATGCGTTTTGGTTCTACCAAAGGCTTTTCTCTTTTCTTGTATTTCTTGGGGACATTGCGTTCTTTTTTCATGATGACAGCGAACTTGTCTTTCTTCTTTTGCGATTCACCCCATTCGGAGACATTTGAATCATCTGATTCTATTTCAGAATTCGAGGACTCATCCGAGTCCTTGGTATAGTTATTATCATCATCGTAATCGTCTTGTGCATAGGCATCGTCATCATCGAAATGCTCAGGTGCAACAACGAAATCATCAATCTGTTCATCTGTGGGATTTTCTGTTTTAATTTTTGGCACCATTTCGGTGGCAGCCGTTTGTGCAGTTGAACAAGACGGTTGGTCTTCCTCATCTTTTTCATTTTTTATTGCAGTCTCCGAAGCTTGTGGCAATTGCTTCTTAGAACGTTTGATGCGCGGAGTAACTTTTTCAACATCAGTTTTACGGGGTCTCCCTCTTCTTTTACCATTGCCTTCTTTGTCTAACTTGTCGAAAGCGCCGGACAGTGTGTAATTGTCTTCCATGGAACCAGAATCATTTAAACCATCTTTAACTTGATCTTCGTTAGAAGCTGAAACATCTAATGTTGTATCAGCAGCAGGGGAATGCTCTTTCTTAATACGTTTCACTGATACTTTTGGACTTTGTTCCCTTGCTGGGGGACGACCACGTCGACCCGATCTCGCTCCTCTTTCGGGTATATTTGTACCCTCCAATATTTCTATTTGTGGCAACAAATCTAAATCATGAACCTCAACTTTCACTTCCGGGTCAAATATAGAATCACCCATAATATTGTCTCCCATAATGGGATCTTGGGCCATAGAGGGATCATCCTCTGACTTAAGCATAACATCCTGAGGTAGCGGATCGTCCAAAACTATAGTCTTGACACCTATATGTTTATGAACTTCTTCTACTCTCTGATAGAGTATATGGAAATCTCTTACCACCTCCCAACATGTCATACATATTTGTTGTACTTCTTCACAGTTCCTGTTTGTCTAGATACATAAAAAAATGCATTTTTGCCATTTTACTATAGAACACCATTTTTCAGTACACTTACCTTTAACCAAAAATGTTTGTTTATAATCGCACTTATATCTAGACGTAAACCTTCATCTCCAAATATTTCTAAAAATTTTGGACCCGGTATCGTTGGATATTCTAAGCAAAGTAGGCATTTAACCACCATGTTGTTTTTCCTTTTTTTTTTTTTCTTTTTTATTTGACTGAGTTGCTTCGATTTTTCTTTTTCCTTTGCAACTTCTGATTTTTTAATTTCTATTAAGTAATTATTAAAAACTTATGATATATTTGTGTGTTAAACATTATAATCAATGTTTTTAAATAAATTAACGAGTATTCCTTATTAATTAAAACATTAAAATTAATTTAATATGTAAAAACTGCACAAAAAAACTTTTCTTCTTTTGACGCTTGCAAGCAGAGGGCGAAGTCGGCGTAAAAGTGTTGACGGCGGCTTAGCACAAAAAAGTCGGCAGCGACATAAAGCCGACTTTTTAAAGTATACAATTTTTTTTTAAATTTTGTATTTTTATTATGTTATTTCTTTTGTAATAAAATTTACCAAATTAAAAAAAATTAAAAATATCTAAATTCAGTTTTATATTTAAAAAAGTTAATTTTAAAAGAGGTTCCACAAGTAACACTTTGTCATTTTATTTATTTATATATTTGTAAATATTCATTGAAAATATAAAAAATTCAAGTTAAAGGAATACAATCGTTTTAAATATCAGCCGGAAAAAGTCAAATGAATCGGCGGCTAAACGCCGACTTCAAACTGTTGACTTCGCCCTCTGCTTGCAAGCCAAATTTCAATGGGAAAGCAATCACAACAAATTGATAACAGAAGAAAATGGGGGATACTTTTAGGCTCATCCCATAGCATAATTATAAAGTACTCGCACATCTACAAAAATAATAATTCCTTGTATTTTGTTAATGTAAAACTACCGCTCACAATGTCAAAATGATATGAACAGAAAATAAAAGAATAAAGAAGAGGAAAAGTAAAATACAAAAAAATTTACATTGACATACTTTATACACATAGTATAATTACATAGTATAATTAGAAAGTATACTTGTAAGAACAGCTGTTTTATAATTTTTTCGTGAGCATTTTACTATTCCTTACATTTTCTGTTATACTATGATTTATCAGTAACATGATGTTAGTATTAATGTTAAATATTTTATGTTACGTGAAGACGACTAGACATTTATCATTAACATGATGTTAGTGTTAATGTTAAATATTTTATGTTACGTGAAGACGACTAGTTATATGACTTTCGTATTGTTATATGACTTTCGTAAAGTTTATTTCGACTTCCTTCACATAACGTCAATTGTCAGTTCGAAAGAAGAAGAAAACATTGCAATGTGATTTTTTAAACCGCATTTGTTTAATTTTTAATTTTTTTTTAAATTAATTAATCTTAAATTAAATAAAAATGACATCAAAAAAATTAGAATATGATTCTACTCTCGGAGGGCCAGTTGTGCTGGGTACACACATGCCCACCTATAAATATGCCGCTTCAGCATTGAATGAATTAAAGGAATTGATCAATGCTAACAAACAGAGCAATTCAAATAAATTAGTATTCCAGACATTGCCAAAGCACATGAGGCGGCGGGCCATGTCTCATCACCCTAAAAGATTACCTCGCAAGTATAGAGCGGCTCATATACATCAAATGTCTAAATCGGGTAAGCCGCAGCCGACCAAAAGACCATCTAGGAAACATCGAAGAAGACCACAAAATTTGCTTAAAGATTACTTAAGAAGACAGAGAAAGCACAAGTGGTTGGAGACACATATTTGGCATGCAAAACGTTTTCACATGATAGAAAAATGGGGCTACAAACTGCCCTATGCTAGTTGTGACAAAACATACAGGGCCTGTTATAGAGCTACCGCTGAACACTGTCTCCTGCAGGATATTTCATTTTATGCTTGTATAGAAATTAAAGGTAGTGTAGAAGAGCTGTCTCAAGGTTTCGAAAAACTAACCAGCAAACAATGTGGATTGTCTTTGTGTGCCAAAACATATCTAAACGGTAGACGAGAAGGATGTATAGAGTTATTTAAAGCTGAAGCATATCCCTATAGTGCTCTGGGTAAGGTAACATTCTTGTGGCGTTTCGAAGATGATGACAATAAAAATGAAGTAAAAAGATGCTTATGGCTATGGGTACATCCCGCGGCTTATGTTACAATTTTAGAAGAAATAATAAAAGTTTTTGATTTAAAATCTCAAAAGTCTTGTAAGGTGCCTTTTAAAACTCAAGAAGAACAAGAGGAGAAATCCTGCAAAATGCAGCAGGATTTAAATAGTCAAAGTACTAAGATTGTTGAAACTAAAATTAAAGTTCCTGTAAAAAAGCAAAGACGTTTACAGTTTATGACCAAAATTACAACGCGTCAAAATGTGGTTCAGTACAAAAATGCAAGTGGATCTATAGAACTTAAGGAACTTAAAGATACTTTAAACAGGTTTAGGCTAACCGGACCTTTAGCCCAAAGTATATTAAATCAGGCATTTAAATTAAAATCATTTAAACAAGATTTAGTGTCAGATAACTCATGGATAACTGAAGCTAAAAAATATAATGCTAATTTTATTAATTATCATGAAAATCAGAAAAAGTTTTGGTATAAATGCCAGGACTCCATAACTTCACCGGCCCAATTATTATCCAACATGGTTTTGGCATTAAACATTGAAGATCCTCGTATACATAGACCACAAAAAAGATCAAAAGCGGTTTGTGAGTTCAAACAGTCATCTTCCACGGAACACTATGAGCTTTTGAAAGGTCTCCAACCTGAACTTAGTTATTCAGCCTTGTGGTCTGAACATATAAGAAATCGTATTGCTTCGGAAATGTTAAGTACACATGAGTATTGTTCGCTGAGATCACAACATGTCATTGTACCAGGAAAATCATGTCAATTCGAAGAAACTTTACAATCTGTTCCTGTTATATTAATACAACGTCCTGGATCACAAAATTCTGATTATAAACGTTTAGGATACGGTTGTGGATGGGATATTATTGCTCCTGCAGGATATGGCATGGCAATATGGTTATCCCTGATTATGTGGGGTGCTAGGCCAGGAGGTTTAAGAGAATTCAATTCAATAGCCAGGGAAATGGGGACAGAAGAACATTTACCGGATACAATAGCAGGTACGTCAACCGGATGTTTAATTATAATGTTCTTTGCGTACCTTTTTGTTATGCAAATTTGTATATTTTTATATCCTTTACCATAGGTCTTCATACAGCCTCCGATCGATACCATGAACTATTCACAAAATATTTTCGTCTACCTCCCAATAAACGTTGTAATTATCGTAAATTCGCTATTGTATCACCATTTCGCGTACCATTCCCACAACTAGTACGTGACTGGAGTTCTACAAACTTAGCAGGCGATGAAAAATCCCATGAGTTTTTCATTTTAAGAGAACGCCAAAAGCTACAAGATTTGGCTGAATGTGTTAAAAAATGCAATCTATTTAAATTTCCAAAAAATCTAGATTCTCAATGTCTAATACAATTAAAAGTTAGCATGAAGTCTAGAGGAAATCCAAAAGATTTTTCTATCCTATGTTTGCCCACGAAAAAAGATTTGAAAAGAAATATTAAACAAATTAAATTAAATAATCATGAGCCAATATATGTGGAACCATTGCTAGCCGATCCCAGTGAAAAAGAAAGACATCAATTGCGCGTACAACACAAAAAATTATTAAAACGTTTAAGAGCCAGAAGAGTAAGGGAAAAACGAAAAAAACAAGTATGTATTTGTTTTATAAATATCATACCTTTCTAAAGTTAAATAAATATTTTTTTCTTAGGAAACTAGTAATACAAAGGTATACATAAGAGCTGCGGGAACTGCAGCTTTGTGTTTGGAACAATTTAAAAAAATGTGCAACTTGTGGCTACCACAAGATATTTCAACTTTATATAGTATACGAAAACAAGCTACTCGTGATTGCTTTGGTTATGCCTCTACCTCAGGCTTTTGTTTAACCGAGGGTTTTGTAGGAGCCATTGCCTATGTAACGGCCGATGGTTTAAAGCAATTACTAAAATTATGCCAACAATGTCATTTAAAACAACCACTTTGCTTAATACGGTCCACGAATAGTCGAAATTATCGTTTTGCTAGAATTCAAATTAATTTAGATGTTTAAGACTAGTGATAAATAAAAAAACTAATACTTTTCGTTGGATTTTTTACATATATATTTATATATTATGATTATATATCCAGGGGTAGAGTATTGTCATTGGGTTCTGGTATTAAAGGCGGTTTAAAATTAGGTGGCAAATTACCAGAGTATCTTTTTCTTGATGCTTCCTCCCATTCTTTTGGATGTACCTTTTTACGATGATTATGCATATTGGCGTTGGAATTAAACGTTTTTGGACACCATGGACAGGTATATAGAATTGTACCGGTATGTGAAGCCATGTGTTCCTAAAGGTATGAAAAAATATTTAAATCGAATGTTAGTGAATGTTTTTTTTTTTTGTATATAAACGAATATCTTAAATATGCAGTTTTAAAGCCAGAACATTGACTTACCCTTAAAGTTTGTGCTTTTTTAAATGCCTTCTCACATATTGTACATTTGTGATCACATCCCATAACATGTTTGTATTGCACATGTCTTTTGTGAGCCCTAAGATTAGGTGATACTTTTGAACATATTGAACAAGTGTATACCTGTTGTCCCCCCTCAGGATGTATCATATCTTTATGACGCTTTAATGCTTTTTTATCTGTCAAAATAAGACCGCATATGTCACAAGTTACTGTGGGCACTGTTTTTCCTTCATGTTGTAGAATATGACGTTCAAAAACATCTTTACATCGTATAGATTTTCCGCAAATATCGCAAATTTTTGCATATTTATTCAGGTGAACATAACGATAATGACTGTTTAGCAAATAATTAGACCCAAAACTAGAAAGCATTAAAAAAATATATGAAAAAGTAAGCTTGTTCTACAAAAAAGTAATTATGTGCAGAAAAAATAAAAAAAATTATTTTAAAAAAAATTTTTGGGAGTTTTTCCCATTGAATATAAAAATAACAAAAATGTTATTTCTAAAAAAATTATATAAATGAATAAAACATTAATACGTTTTGCTCTGCAAATCATCATTAATAAAAAATATAACAAATTGATAAAATGATCTTAACAATTTTCAAATATATACCTCCTATGTATAATATCATTACTCATTACTTACTTTTTTCCGCATTGCGAACAAGGAAATCGTTTCTCGTCCTCTGACATATGAATCATTCTGTGTTTCTTTAAAACAGCCAACTTCACAAAACCTTTGCCGCAAATATCACAAAAATGATTTTTTTCCTGATTGCTTTCATGCGTTTCAAGATGCAACTCCAGACAACGTCTATCTGCCATAACTTTACCGCATTGATTACATTTGAAATAGTTTGGATCCAAGTGACGATGTACATGATCAACTAGAATACTACGCCTGTAGATTTTCTTATTACAACACTTTACATGGGCCTTTTCATTGTGATTAACTTCAAAATGTTTACGTAAGGCAAAAAACGTTTCCAATGGAATGTTACATATGAAACAGGTTATTTTAAAATTTTCCGCAAGAAATTTGTCTTTTTCATTGCGTTCATTTTGTGTGGCGACTGAGTTTGACTTTATTTTAATGGGCTCGAAGGGTTCCGAATCGCTTTCATTAGTCGAATCGTTATCGTTGTTAACATCAGGTGAAATACTTGGCTCCTCCGATAGAGAAAGAAAATCAGGTTCTTGCTTAATATCAGATAAAGATGTTTCATTTAAAGGAATATCTTTTATAGTTTCAGTACCTATAATAGTGTTATTAATTACATTACAAATGTCTTTGCTTTTGCGTGATTTATATTTTTTTGTTTTATTTGTAGTGGCTTTAGTTATGTTAGTATTATTGGTGTGGTCTTTGCGGGGTCGGCCTCTTTTTCGTTTTTGCTGTGATTTTGTACTATCAACTGGTGGTTCATCATTTATTTCATCTTTTATTAATGCTTTGTGTTCTTTAGTAGTTATCTCAGTTTCCAAGTTATTTAAAAAATCTTTAATTTCTTCTCTCGCACTTTCGCTATATGCATCAATTGTATTTACCTCAGAGTTTTCCAAGTTTTCTATTATATCCTCTGTATTTTCTTCATTTTTGTCTAAGATATCATTTGTTTCTGTTAATGAATCTCCAAACAATATATCCTTTTCTTCATTTATATTTTTAGTTAACAAACCAAAATCTATATGGGTCTCTTCTATGCGCATAAAAAATTTATGGAATTCTTGTAGTTCTTTCCAGCAACTGCAACATAACCATGTAAAAGTTTCGTAATGATTCTAATGAGTATATTAAAACAAAAAGTATTAATAGTTTTATTTCAATAATAATCTTAACTTTGATACATACCATGGACCATAAGTGCTTTTCTATTAATTTTTTTATATTAAATTCGTGCCATTCTTTAGAATTTATGGTTATACTGTCTGCAAGTTCTTTGTTTATTTCTAGGCATAATAGACAACCTTCCATTGTCCGGTTGTTAATATTTAATCAAAAGGATTAAGGAGTTTATGGACAAAAGTAAACTAAAAAAATATGTGCAACAACATTCCAAATGTAAACAAATTGTGAAAGTTAAAACAGAGTTGTTTAAAAATCAAAAAACATCTGTCGTTTGACACAGTGTTGTCAGATAAGGGAATTTAACCCCAAATCGGGGATTTAAATTAAAAGTAACTTTAATATTGAATCTGTATTATAAAGTCCAAAAAATGATTAAAATCATCGAAACAAAATGATTATTGTATGGATTGGCTATGAAGGTAAATTTTGAATTTCATTATTATTATTATTATTATTGTTTTAGTAGACAAGAGCTTAAATAATTAAATCTTCGACTTCAACAAGTAATTGTTTAAAAGTCTAAGTGTATCAAAAATAATTGAAGCAATAAAACCCAACTTAACATATTTTCATACTTTTGAAGAAGAAACAAAAATGCAATTTTCCGTCATAAAAAAACTGAAAATAGTTTTAAAAAATCCAGAAAATCTTTTTTTTTTTTGTATATCTCTATGTTAACAAGTTAGATAAAATAAAAATGTTTACAAAAGTATTCAAATATTTATAAAATTTAAATCAAATTCCAATCTTCAACTAAATTGAAAATAAATTTTATTTCCTTCGCTTGAATACAATTACAATTTTCAAAATGAAATAAAATCTGTTACTAAACATTTAAATTTGTTTACCCATAGAAATATCTTATAACTAGGTAAATACTGCGTTTTTTGAGAAAATAAGCTAATTGTAAGATCACTTATGTTTCATACTAAAAATCGATTTTTACATGAAAAATAGATTCAAAACTAAAATCCTTTATAACTCAGTAAATACTGCGTTTTTTGAGAAAATAAGCTTAATCTGTGATCACTTATGTTTCATACTAAAAATCGATTTTTATATGAAAAATCCTTTCAAAACTAAAATCCTTTATAACTCAGTAAATACTGCGTTTTTTGAGAAAATAAGCTTAATCTGTGATCACTTATGTTTCATACTAAAAATCGATT
>MINK01012512.1:0-10007 GCA_001735545.1 Phormia regina
TTTTTTTTTTTTTTTTTTTTTTTTTTTTTTTTTTTTTTTTTTTTTTTTTTTTGTTTTTTGTTTTTTTTTACGTAGAGTGCTTTTTTTAAATTGAAAGTACAGTGCCACCAGCAATATTAGCATCATCCCAACAGAATGTTTCTGTTGCACTAAACTGTATAAAGTAAGGAAGAATTTGTTTAATTTTTCAGACACTTTGCTTTTCCAATATTAAATCAAGAAAATCTCTCTGGTTCAATTATATGGAAGGATTTAATAATTTATTGGAATTTAATTCATAGAATATCAAAATTAAGTACTTTAAAGGATCTACTTTCTTTGGAAAAAAAAAAATAAAATTAAAAGAGAAATTTTAAAAAATTTTAAGTGTCACTTGATTTTGGCTCATAAAACAAAATAAAAATAATTTAAAAGCTTGATATGTTTATTTAATTTAACAATATAAGACGACAAACATCGGAACACCAAACAGGACATATAATTAATAAATTAACTAATGAATGTAGGAAGCCATACTCTATTTTGTCCGACAGTGTTTATAATAAAGAATTAATTAATAAAAGGTAACAAAAACGTCTTATTATTTATGGTCTGTAAATGACCTTGAAGGCGACTATGTTATGTCGGCCAACAACAGTTCCACATTATACATTTTTAAAATCTTAATTATATTTTATCACGAAAAGTAAATTCTTTTTGTAAATTTACTCGACTCTATATTTTTGGAAGCTAAGACGGTTGCTTTGTATTTTATATTCAAACTTTATTGTTAAGCATGCCAATATTATTAAGATAATATTCTAACATGACACCATTTATAAACAGGATTTAAATCACTAAAAATAATTTAATTATTTAAATTTCATTCAAACTTACCATTTAATTTTTGACAAATCTTCGTTGCATTTTTGTTTTCCTGTAAGTTTAAAGCAGTAACGGTATATTTAACTTCCGTAGATATTTGTTTTAATGAGTTATGCGAGTTATACATGGTGTTAATATCTTGTGGGATTCAGATGATACTAGAATAGAGTTCGTTTTAAAATATTTAGTGTTTATATTATTTTAGGACTTCATAACCTACTAAACACGTTCGAACTTATTCTCGTTTGTGAACTCAATATGTATTATCTTAATCTTAATTACTTTTTTAAAATTATGTCAATTTGGAATGTCTCTTCCATATTTCTAACTATTCAGGTACTTGTGTTACTATTGTTTTACAGTAAATAAATGGGGAATAACCTGCAAATAAATAAAATATATTTGATGAGTTTGAATTTTAATTGATTACGTTTGCAATAAACAATTAAAAATATCTATAATTGTATAAAAGTAAGGGGAACTTGGACATATAAATTGTAAAGTTTATATACCCATACACACGTTTGTACGCTAGTAAATACATCAAACACGTACTTTATTAATTGTGAGTAATTTCGATATACACATGCGACTTTATATAAGAAATCTTAATTACTATCTTAATTAATTTTGATGTACTTCACTGTGTAAATATTGTAACATTCTGGCGCCGCAAATATAGAAGAATTTTAGAAAAATTATTAAATTCAGTTTATTCAAGAGGAAAAAATTAAAAAAATAATAAACTTCACAGTGGAGCAGAATCGAAAATGTTTAAAATAAATCTGTAACATCTAATAATCTATTAGATTTACACATAATATCACGTAGTAAAACAAACAAACAAACAAACAAATACGATTCTTATATAGAAATATATTTATCATTAAAAGTTCTTTTTTTTATTATTTTTTTTTTTTTTTTTATATGAAATTTGTTTATTTCTAATAAACATTAAACAAATTCGAAGACGACATCCCACTTGAAAGCATTATGTTATTAAAATGAAACGTTACTAAGAGATAAGCGAAACAACAGAAACAAGTATTGGAATATGATTTTTTATTAAAATTATTTACCGTTTATCCTTACCTTAGAGATTTTAAATAAACACGTTATTTGAAGTATAAGTCTATAATTTTTTTATAAATTCCAATGATGGGCCAAAATTTTATAGTGAAAATTTAAAAAATACATTTTTATACCAATCATACCAATTCAGAGAATTCTTTTGAATCCAGGGATTTCTTTTGGATCCATTTTCGTTAAACAATATAAACTTTTTCTTGGTCTAAATATAAGTGACCTATGATTTTCAAATACAAGGTAGAAAACTAAGTACTACTTTTGATTTTTTTTAAGTATTTATCCCGTAATCTGCTCATCAGAATCTCAAAAACAAATTTCTCGAGACACTCTACTATGCTGGTTTTTATAAATACCGCAAACTTAATTGATAATATCTCGTCGGGAAACATGCTAATTATAGAAAATTTTGCGTAAATACAGTTTGTGTTATATGTTTGGTATAAAGGCCAAAAAACTATTCAACCTTAATACTCACACTGGCTTTAAATCAGCAGTCGAAAATTTCAAATTTTCTTTGAAATTCAACAAGATACGTATTATTCCACATTGTTAGAAGAAAAATAAATTTTTATTTAATTTTAGATCTTCATGTTTATCTATTGATAAAAAAAATGTCACGATTTAGCACTAAACTACATACCGCCCGGTCAAAACAGAAATACATAAGTGCGCATTTTGTGGAAAATATCTTATTTTCAAGAGGCTTTTTTTTAAATTACTTTATTTGTTAACGTGTTAAGATATGACGATATCAGTTTTTTCTAATTTAAAATAGATGAATTATTAAATTTATAATATCGACGGAGGCTTCTTTTCCTTTGCGTTAAATCTTTGCTATAAAATGCACATAAATGAACAGCTTGTTAAAATCAGAGAACCAAAATAACTCGTCCACTTAAAATCATTACTGAAAGTATAATTTATATTAGAAAATTTTAAATAAATGTTTGAGCGATGGTTGGATAGTATTTTTGAAAAATATGAACCTATAACTTTTATTGGTAAAATTTAATAAATAAATGTCTATAGCTTTTAACCCTTTAGTGCGCAGTCATTTCTATATTAATCAACTTTTTTTGGTTATATTATTTTAATTGCATAACACTGGTACCAAATATTAACAGATAACATAAAATAAGAAAGTCAACATATTTCTGACTTGACATTATTCAGTTTACAAAGCAATATTTTTCTTCCCTAATCCATATATGGATCATAAAATTTATTTTAAAAAAAATATATATATGAAAATAAAAATAAATAAAATTATGATATTCTAATTCTTATATCAATTTTGTACGAAATAAAAATTGTTTCACTTAAAAATAAAAAATGGCGCATTAAAGGGTTAATGAAATTGTACTTTTTATACCCTTCGCCACAGGTGTAAAAGGTATATATAAGTTTGTCATTCCGTTTGTAATTCCCACAATTTTCGTTGGAAAACCATGTCCGTGTGTCGGTTGAAATGGTGTTTATGAAGCCCACCGATAACTGACATATATAATATATATATAAAACGATCGGTAAACCTTTCGAGAATTTTGCTATTGGAATTTATCAAGATCAGATCGGAGATATGTTCAAAAACCCGGGTTTTAAACCGGTTTTCCAGTTTCTGAAGCCTCTTTATATACTAGGGACTTCGTTTTTACAAAGAAGTATCGGACTTTTTGTTCTGGAAAAATTAATTAAATCGGTTCAATAACAACTGAGATATCGGACAAAACGCATTTTTTTATTATTTAAAGTCCTGATTTAAGCTATAGATTTCTATTTTATACAGATCAATCATAAATATTTTTATAAAATTGCGGTTTTTTAACACGATCTTTTTATAAATGGCGGATATATACTTTAAACCCCGGTTTTCAGTTTGTAAAGCTTCTGTATATACCAGGGACTTCGGGTTTTTAAAGGGGGCTCTGAAAATATTTTCTGGATTTTTGTTCTGAAAAAAATAAATAATACAAAACGCATTTTTTATTTTTTAAGGTCTTGTTCAAGTTACAGATTTTTATTTTTATACAGATAAACCAAATTCGTTCATAATCAACAGAGATATGTGCCAAAAACAAATATGTTAATAATATAAATAGACACAAACATATATATATAGCAGATTTATTTAGATGTAGATTTATAAATGTGAAATAATTTTTTATATCTACATTTACATATAAAGGCGAAAATATAACTATTTGTCGGTAAGATGGGGTAGGGTATCAAAGATTCGGCACAGATGAATCTTTTTTCCATTTCATTTATATTAAAATTGAATAAGTTGGACATCATGCACATGATTAATTGACATTTATTTAATTAAAAAACCATTCTTTGATAAAAAAAAAATAACAAAACATATTAGAATGGAAATGCTAATTGTTATTAAAAACGCGGACAACTAAAAAAACGTCTCTCTTCTCTACCATAAAAACAAAAATTAGTAAAAATCAGCCTGTAAGCACTGTGTGTTTTATTTTTATAAATTAAAATAAGTGACAATTTATACGATTTTGATAAGTGCATCAGTTATTTTTGGTGTCTGGTTAAAATATTAACTTGAGTCCTAATATAGAACAAAATTCACATACTTTTTTAAGTGAATTTTTTTATTATTTGATTTATCATGCGTATAATAGTCGAATAGTTTTTTGACCACTTTAAATTTTTTAATTGTTAGTTAAATTATTCTGAGAGTTGAGGGGATGTCCGAAAATAAACTTTACGAAACAAGTGCCAAAATAGCCGTAGTGCCACAAAGAAAGCAATAATGCAAAAACGTAACAATTGTTCCATAAATCCTATAATATTAAAATTTATATATTTTTATCTATGTGTCCAAAAAAATATACCTGCCAAAAATTCCGACTCATTTCAACTACAAATATTAATAAAAAAAATCTTATTGAACGAAATTCTTTTAAAATTCTAAAATTTTCAATATTTTACTTTTCTGAGTTTTATAAAACATTCTACAAGTTCGTACGTATTTCGTTTTACATTGATAATATATGACGATCAAAACCAAATACTTAATACTTTAAAAGTTATTAAGTGGTATGTTTAATATATATAAAAATCTGACTTCAAAAATTATCCCACTGTGCATTGTTAATAAAATAAAGCCAACAAATCTTACTTAAATATAACACTTTATTCTTTTATTAACAAACAATGAAATAAAATAAGTTTAAGTTTAAGTACCCACGAAATCTATGCTAATAAAAATATATATGTATGTATGTGTGTGGCTTAACAACACACACATACATATATGTTTTTTGCTTGTGATTTACACACTTTTTGTGGTATTTCACTTAAACTTTTTTGTTGATAGAAATATAGTGTTATTTATCATGAAAAACTTATAACAATTCATATAAATCCTTTTCTTATAAAAACATTTTTATTTGAAGGAAATTAATTTTTTAAATTTAAAAAACAAGTTCGAAAATTAATAAATGAAAATACAATGTTTTAAGGAGTTAATTCGGAATTCAAGTGATGATCTGTTTCAATTTTGTTAAAACATGTATGATTTTATCATTAGCGTACCATTGGAGTATCATTTGTATTTTTCTTTTTCAGTGTATAAATACAAATTTGAGTTCTTGTTCAATATATTCTTTTAACTAAAGAACTAATTCAATTTAAACAAAAAATACATACAGTCAAACACGGTTATAACGAACACTATTGGCATTTGTAGAATCGAATATCCGTTTCCGCATTTAGCCAAAGAATGGGTTTCGGATAATATGCGAAACCGAAATATTTTAGATATATAAGTTAAAATCATTCTAAATAAATGTGGCATAACTGGTTCGGTCTTAAAAATACACCAATTTTCGGACCCTATATATTTTTATATTTATGTTTACCAATCGAAAACGTGAACATCCTTGGTAAAAATTAGTACACGTTTCCATGAGTGTACTGTAAGTTATTTTTCTTCTTTTGCTGACCAAAACAAATTTCTGTTTTAGTGATTTTTACTTTTCTCGAGCAGAAATATCGGTTATATTTCGCAGAAACGTGAACTAATTTCTACCAAGAATGTTCATGTTTTTGATTGGTTTACATAAATATAAAACTTTTTTGTTTTAATGACCAAAGACATATATTTGATCCTGGAAGCATCAGAAATAAAAACATTTTAGTTTTATTCGGGAATTTCCCAATTTATAAACACGTTTTAGAATAGCCTGTGACAGAAAATTTGTACACATTTCTCAGTCGTTCACGTGTATATATTTTATAATAATATAGTTTCATTTATTATTCATTTTTTAAAATTAAATGATTTGAGATTTTAATTACTGTGTAATACATATTAATATTTTGGCCTTGAAGGCTTTGTATTACTATACTCAATAAATAAATATTTACTTTTGCGGAATAGGTATTTTCTAATATTAATTTTTAATCTTCTTATTATTTCAATTTAATTTTTGGCTGCGTGATTCATCATTATATGATAATTTCTATTTCCCTATTATATATAAGTTTTATTTAAAATTTGTTTATTTAAAAAAAAAGTTCACTTTAACTGTTTTCGTTGTAAACACATTTATTTTATATAAACAATTTCTGTGAAATCAATACGACAAACAAAAGTATTCGCTATGACCATAGTTCGTTAGAACTAGTGTTCGCTATAACTGTAAACAACTATAACTATATGTTTATTACTTATTTTTATAAAAAAAAATGTAAAATTTCAGGACCACAATTAATTTACAATTTAATAATTTTAATATAACGAAAATTTATTTCGAAGTCCTGAAAATGACTACCATTGAATCACATTTTTTTTTTTTTTTTTTTTTTTTTTAAAAAATTTTTTTTTTTTTTTTTTTTTTTTGATAAAAAAATAACAAATTTAGTATTAAGGTAATATACAAAGTGTAGTAATGGTTTTCTTTAAAATTTAACATATTTACACATCACTCGAAAATTTAATTTTAAAACGCTAAAAATTACACCTTCTTTTTGCTTAAATTTAATACTTGTATTGAAGTAACTTTCTAAAAATATCACTATATTTTTAAGTATGCTAACTGCTGTTACCAATGAACTTTTCAGAAAAAAAAATAAATTGTTTTAATTTTTAATTGTATTTATTGATTAAATTTCGTAAGTAATGTATTTTTTACTCATAAGCATATATTATTTACGCTACATCCATTGTAAGTTTTAAATGCAAATTATCATCAATCTGAGCGCCAACATTGAAAAACTATATAAAATTCAATGTTCTGAGATGAGCTTTACAACTTCTTAAAGTTTGCAATTAGCAAAGTGTTATTATAAATTTCAAAAATCGTTTAGACATTGTACAAGATTAATAACAAGATAGACGACATTAACGTCTTTTACTCATATTTATATTCTTTTTATTTCAATTACAGAAAAAAATACTGTAATCAGTTTAGAAATTAAAATGGTGCAAAAATCGTAAATATTGAAAATTTTGGAGAAATTTAAAAATATTTTTGAACAAACTCTAAATATTAGAATACAAACTACTGCATCATACAAAATGAGGTTTTAAAATTAAGTAATAATTTTTAGGGGCACCCTAATATAAATACATTTCTTATTGTTTGCTTTTTTCACAAATAAGTTATATTTTACTCAACTTTACCAAATAAAAACAGAATATAACTATGCAAATATGTCATTTTATAAAGAAATAAATAACAGTATATATGTACATACTTATTATTTTCTAATATATATATATAAATACCTGAATCAAATAAATTTCAGTGTACTAATGATGTTATCACTGGCATGCATATGCATATATTTTCTTTTTCTCTGAGTAAGAAAAACCTTAATGTTAAAGAAATGAAGAAAAACGATTATCCTTTTGCATATGTATTGCAGACTTATCGAACAAACCTCGTATTTTATATTTCTTCTAATAACTTATATTCGTTGTAACGTTCTATGAATAGCGTTTTTTTTTAATATAACCATTGGTATTGATATGATAGAATGTTATAAAGTAATTTTTATTGAATAAGTTTTTGTATACATAGATGAATTAAAATTCTATATGTATTTTTATTTTGTTGACAATTATAAGCTCGCATCTGTTTTATTATAATTCACTCACATACTTACAAGGTTAAACTTGATCTAAACAAAAATAAAAAATAAAAAAACTGAAAGCGAAAGTAACGCTACAAAATTATAAAGAAATATTAAAGTATGTTTGAATATACAAGTATATTTCACTCACTATCTAATGATCAATAACTAAGTATTTTTGAATGATGTGTTATTTTTTTACTTGTTACTTGGACTTTGGCGATTAGAAGCGTTTTTGAAAAAATTTGTTAACTCATCATATGAACGTACATACATATCAACTTTAACATCAAGCCTTTTAATACGCTGTTAATATTGATATGTTTTGGTATGCCGGTTTTTTAACACATGATAGTACAATATGTTCTTGATAGGATCAGACTAAATAAAGTTTTTCTAATGCATATGTATGTGCATGAACAAATGCAACATTTTTATTGTCACGTTATTATTTATTATTCATTAAGAAAATATGTATGTTGTAATGACACTACGGCAACAAGCACTCACATTTATACAAATTTATCCTTATTTCAGTCATGGTTTTTTGCACTTAACAACACAGTAAGTAAAGGCTATTATTTCATGTTTTGTTTTCAGAAATATATATTTTCTTGCTGTAAAATGCACTTGGTTAAATATTTTAATTTCTATATAAGGCACAGTTTTTGATTAAGTATACAATTGTTTTGTTTAACTCTTAATTACATCTCAAAATAAACAATGCGGAAGTTAACATATACAAAAATAGAAGTAGAATTATTTATTGATTGTGCACATGGTCAATCACAACAATGCAATAGATATTAAACACTACAAAATGGGTTGCCATCCTTATTTACACACCAGGGATGGAAAATAGATATAGATTAACAATATCCATCAATTTTTTTAATATTTGCACACAAATCATACATATATAAATTAATATTTATGTACATAAAAGAACAATAATTTCAATTTAAAGCACAATTCTAAAGTCGCATTTAAGTATCCATGAGACAATTTGTTATTTTCGGTACTCATCTCCTATATCGTAAATAATTCCTATATTATTTATCCGATTTCAGTGTCAATTATAATTCACTTCTTAGTGAATTTATAAAAGAAAAAAATATATATATTAACAATTTCGCAATTTGATATGAAATTTCTTAGGAAAATTCGATTTTCAAAATCCTATAACTTCCAAAAATATTTAATTACACTCAAAAATCATTATTTTAGTACATAGTGGAAGTAGAAAATGTCCGCATAAAAACGACAATGATTGTATTTTGTTAATGAAAAACTACTGTACATAATATCAAAATGCTATGAACAGAAAATCAGAGAAAAAACATTTTTATAGTACCACGAGGTATGTCACTGAAAAAATTGTAGAACAGCTATTACAAGTATACTTTCTGATTATACTGTGAGTACTATCAAAGGCAAAAAATCAAATAGGAGCCCAATCACGGTGGTCCACATTCCTTAGAATTTTTATGCATGCAGTTTGACATCAAGTATACAAAAATCAGGATTTGAATTTACAACTATATTTATAACATAAATATCTGTTACTAGCAAAAAATAAAAATACTAGATATATGTTTAATGTTTCATTTTTGTTTATAATTGCTAGTAAAATTATTTTTATATTTTGCAGTATTGCCAAAAAATTCAACGTTTATTTAAAATTTTTGTAGCTTTAACAAAAAAATGTTTAATTTGTTGTATGTAAATTTCCATAAGAAGTAAACTTGATAAAGGTTTACTAACTTTTTCTTATGGAAAATTACATACAAAAAGTTAGTAAACTTTTATCAATCATACTTTGATTTTTTTTTTTTTTTTTTTTTTTTTTTTTTTTTTTTTTGAATACGGCTGTAAACTTTTATCAAGCATATATTTTTCATAGTATAATAACAAAGTACTCGCACATCTACAAAAACAACAATTCCTTGTAT